>JAEQBH010008685.1:0-107984 GCA_016808115.1 Tetrastigma voinierianum
TGCACAAGGACACCCCATAGTATTGGGTGTGTGCGAGGAGTAGTGGTGCATTCACCATTCTTGGTGAATGGGTGAGTGGCTTCGGTAATGGGACAACATCCAAAAATGAGTCTCACGAGTTGCATAGCATGAAAAGAGGAGAAAATCTCGTGTGTTGGGAGGAGCAAGTTGGGGTAGATCCCACCCTAGGGTGAAAGGCCTAATTCATTCGTGGTTAGACATAATCACCGGCGGTGAAAGACCATAAAAATGTTGGAAAGGCGCGCGGCGTCTTGCGGTGTAAACCCGAAAATCCGACGAAACTAATGACAGGTTTTCACACTTGACATTTGCATGTGTGAGGGAGTTGGTGAAGACTCTGGACATGGGATAGGGTGAGTCGCATTGTCATCCATGGCATGTAGACATTCGGTAAAGATGTGCAAATTTTACTTGAATGTGGTATTGTGTTTTGCCATTGCATGCACTTAGGTGGGAGTAGCCCTTGCAGGAGAATTCCTCTCACGGGCATTGCTCATCCGTCGTGGGAAAATATTTCGGGTACTAGAGGTACTTCGGGTGATGGAACACATACGAGACCATAGTGGTGAAGAAGAGGCCATATCACGGCTGACACCTGGATTACGTAATGTTACGGATAGAATATCCGAGTTTGTATATGTAAAGAAGAAGAAGTTTAGTAATAAAAACTTATTTTGGATTTATTCGGTATAGTGTTGGAAAGTTTTCTTGATTTTTGTGCCTACATAATATATATAGAGGCAATAGTATTGATTACTACATTTGGTAGAATTATTGGAGGTGCGAGAAGACCTAGAAGCATGATGAGTAAGTTTTAGGTCGCGGCAGGGGTTTTCCTAAGTGCGATAGGTTTGGTCTGTGTCACGACAGGTGTTCCACGATGCGCAACATGGTTCTCGGGTGTAGCGGTTGCTTGGCGACATAGTAATTTTATCTGTGGCAGTGCTGTTTCTCTGTCGTAACAATGTTGTGGCCAGAGGTTTTCTTTACCATGGCCAGAGAGACGGTCCGACAAGAAGGTCGAGACTGCGGCGAGCGATCATGCCAGCTCTTCCGCGAGGCAAGTTTATTTAATACGATGACAAAAAAAAAAAAAGAAAAAAAAAGACCCCCAGGATTCAGCCTCCTAAACTGAATTAGTTCAACATACTTGTCCTATAGTTCCAGTGAGGAAAGAAATTGATACATGCATTATTTTTTAGTTATGAGGTAGCAACTTGGACTCATGAGAGATCATTTTTAGTTTGTACTGTATATCTTTCTTTCCATGTCTACATGTAGAGTTTTTTTTTTTTTTAAAGCTAATCACTTTTAAGATAATGTAGTAAACTGTCCGTACTTGGACTCGAACCCCTCCCCATCGGTATCTATGACAACAACAAGAGGGACCATGGGCTACATTGCCTCATCATGTTATCTAGAAATTTTAAATGTGTTAGATGTTTATAGTTTTTGTATGTTATTAATTGAAATAGTTGGGGAAGAAAAGAATATTGATGTTAGAGTATAAAGCATTAGTGAAGTATATTTCCCGGAGTGGCTTTATAATCATTTGGATCAAAGAGCAAGAGGTGCGCATTGAATTGAGAAGAAAAATTATATTAAAATAAGCGAAAGAAATTAAGCATCATAGAGCTTCAGGTGTATTCAATGGTATTTGATAGATGGCCCTTCCATAAAAATGTGATTAGGATTTTGGAAGGAGAAGGAGCAATTTAATTATACCTCCAAATCCTTTTGCATCTATGAAACATACAATATCAAGTGTTAGATGGCCCTTAAAGCATCCATCCAACCAAAGTTGATGATCATACTAGAAAAGAATAAGAATTTTTCTATTACGACTTTTACTTAACTTTTTTAATAAATTGTAGTAATGTTATATTTTATTTATTGCTATAGTTCAATTACTTAGATTAGTTCTTTGAGGTTATGGTTTGTTATTATAGGTTTTCTGGCTCAATGGTGGACATAACTTCACATTGTTGAATCATGTGTGACCTTGTATTGCAATGTGTCTATTTTCTTATATATTTTAAAATTTTAAATCCTCTCCCACAAGTATCGATCATCACTTTTCGTATTTCATTAAAAATTTCTATCACCCGCAAAATTTTAAAATTATAAATTTTGTAACATATTTTTCTCACTAATGATCATAGACCATCTAATCCATTGTATATACATGGCCAATTCTCTCTATGTTTCACTTTTCATGGTCCATTATATATAGGATCTTTTTAATTTGTGTGGTCCTAGCAACTATGATACATTTTCTCACTATGATACATTCATTGTGTGGTTCGTGTATGGGTCTACTTTCAATTTGTGTGGTCCGTTATATACAGGATCCACTATATTATATATGGAGGTCCTCATCGTTTAATTTTCTTGATATTAAAAAGGAGATTTGTCCTTGCACTTTTAAGAACATGATTTATTTGCCTTTGGAAATATCCAATGAAATTTGGATGAGATAAAGGAAGAATCCATGAAATTCTCTATCGAGGATTTGTATGAAAACATAATAGGAAATAACTTTCACAAACATGATAATTAAGTTATTATTGTTATTTTTGTTGTCTTGCTTGAAGATGGTGCTATTTTTATTTGCTAGTCAAGAAGGATAAAACCAAAAAACTTAATTTAAAAAATTTAATCATTGCATATGTTGAAAATTTATAGGAAGATGATAATTTTTCCTGGTTATTTGAGGATGTTGTCATTACCTTTACAATCCAAGATAAGTAATAATGATACTAAAGGAGATTTGTCCTTGCACTTTTAAGAACATGATTTCTTTGCCTTTGGAAATATCAATTAGGCTGGATGAGATAAAGGAGGAATCCATGAACTTCTCTATCAAGGATTTTTATGAGAAAAAATAATGAAATAACTTTCACAAACATGATAATTAATTTTTTTTTATTGGTTTGTCTCTTGCTTGAAGTGAATTGCTATTCTTATTTGCTAGTCAAGCAAGATAAAACCAAAAAACTTAATTTAAAAAATTTAATCATTGCATATGTTGAAAATTTATAAGAAGATGATAATTTTTCCTGGTTATTTGAGAAGTTGCCAATGCACTTTACAAAATCAAGATAAATTAATATAGTTTTTGGTTAGTCGAGAAAACAAATAAGTCAGTCTCATGGAATTGTGGAAGGAATCCTTTTCTTTTTTTGTCTACTTTATCTAAGATAGAAAATCTTGACTAATTATTTGCTAGTATCCATATAGCCTAAGATCTGATTAATTTAGGGTATGAGTGCGGTGCGTATATTTAGGATATAAGAACTATTTTTATAATTTGGTCATATTCGAGTTATTATAAATACCCTCCCGATATAACCTGTTGAAGGGCCTGTAGTGAAAAGTTCAAATTTGTGGTTGTGTATGGGTCTACTTTCAGCATGTGGTCCATTATATCTGAGGTCCATTATATTTATATATGGGGGTCCTCATCATTTAATTTTCTTGATACTAAAAAGGAGATTTGTCCTTACACTTTTAAGAACATGAATTCTTTGCCTTTGGAAATATCCAATGAGATAAAATGAAGAATCCATGAACTTCTCTATAAGGGATTTGTATGAAAACATAATAAGGAAATAACTTTCACAAAACATGATAATTAAATTTTTGTTTTTTTGGATGTCTTGTGACTAGCATTAAATCCACAAGTTAGTTTATTATATGGTTGATTTTTCTGAATTTTGAACTAAACAACTTTTTCCATGAATATTTGATACCAGTAATTCTTTTAGGAATATATATTGTCATCTGCATAAAAATATCTTAGTCATTGTATTGTGAATCTTATCATACTTTTAAATATTGATTATATGGCCTTGTGAATGGTGATTGGCCTTTAGTCTCTCAATTAAACTGCTAGTTTATCGTGTTTGTCACTATGGGTCCAATAATAAGGAAAAGAAAATTGATGCATGTATCATTTTTGACAATGATACTAAAAATGGAATTTGTCATACTTTTAAGAACATGATTTCTTTGCCTTTAGAAATATCAATGAGCTGGATGAGATAAAGGAGGAATCCATGAACTTCTCTATCAAGGATTTGTATGAAAAAAAATAATAGAAATAACTTTCCTAAACATGATAATTAAATTTTTTTGTTTTTTTTTTTTTGGATGTCTAGCACGAAGATGGTGCTATTCTTATTTGCTAGTCAAGCAAGATAAAACCAAAAAACTTAATTTAAAAAATTTAATCATTGCATATGTTGAAAATTTATAAGAAGATGATAATTTTTCCTGGTTATTTGAGGAAGTTGCCAATGCACTTTTACAGTAAAGATAAATTAATATAGTTTTTGGTTAGTCAAGGAAAACAAAATGAAGGCCGGTCTGTTGGAATTATTGAAGGAATTCTTTTCTTTTTGTCTACTTTTATCTAAGATAGAAAATCTTGACTAATTCTTTGCTAGTATCATATAGCCTAAGATCCTGATTGAAATTTAGGGTATGAATGCAGTCTTGTATATTTAGGATATAAGAGTATTTTTATAATTTGGTCATATTCAGAGTTATTATAAATACCCTTAACAGTCATTTTATACGACTAAAAGGTATACATGAATTATATTCGGCTCTCATCCCATATGTTGGTCAGCCATCTGCACTAGACCGTACCTGAAAGGGGGTCCCACGATGGGGTGAGCAATGCCCAGTAAAAAATTATTCCTACAAGGGTTACTCCTTACCTAAGTACACATGCAATGACAAACACACACATTCAAGTAAAACATATATGTCCAACTCGAATGTCTACATGCACAATCTCATGTCTCAGTCCTCACCAACTCCCCCACACATGCTTATACCATGTATGAAAATCATTCCAAACAAAAATATTTGTTTTATTTGTGGGCAACCCTCCCGATGTCATCGTTGGACAATCCTCTGAATTTGTTTGGATAACTCCTCTGAGAAACAATTCATGGGCCTCTCGACGTGGTGTTGGACAATTTAACATAATTCTTCAAACAATTTTCCGATAAAATTTTGTTTTGACATCCCTCAAATTTTCATTCTTTTGTAGACATACTCCGATAATCAATTATGAGTCAACCCTCCGAAAATAGTGTCATGCACTCACACCTACGGTTTTAAGGTGCCCCAGTGCATATGAAATGCAATATGCCATTTCACAACAATTCATGTTAATATATTTAAGCATGCATATACTAACAAAATTCACACACAAACAACATGCTATTCATTTTTCCAACAATAACATACAAAATGGCCAAAATCCCAGACCCACATAAAATAGGGCACCTCTTGGTCCCTTCCTGGTTCATCACTGAATTATTAGGATACCCAAAACACACCACAAAACCCAAGGACATCAGTCCCCGGGATCAAAACCAAAACCTCAATACAGGTTCAAGACTACCCGAAAATCTGTCCGGACTTTCCCATGACAATTAAAATTCAGCCCAAGCGCGAGAAAGCGATCCGAAATTACGACCAGGTATGCAGCTTAGTCTACGAAAATTCCTAAAATTCCTACACTAGGTCAAAAAATTTTGGGACTGAAATTTACGACCTCTCATGGCCTCTAAGAAAACCCCAAGCCATTAAATGACCTTTAGGTTAGAAATAACACAAGTAGGAAATTCCCTACCTCGTGGAGTTAGCCAACTCAAGATTTTGAGCCACCGCAGCGTAGCCCTCAACTGTGGATCAACTTTGCCTTCCTTGTGAAACCTATGATCTAATTTCCATATATCTGAAAAACAAAAAAAAAAGAAAAAAATAAAAAATAAAAATCTCTCTGCACGCCCTCTCTCTCCTAGTTAAATGCTTTTGACTTTTCTTTTGTTTTTTTTTCCTTTTATCATTATTATTATTATTATTATTATTATTATTATTATTATTATTATTATTATTATTATTATTATTATTTTGGATACATGGTTTTATATTGTTTTATTCGGGTCGTTCTATCAGAAAATATTTTTATTTCGATTCACTTTATTTTAAATGAACTTAGCCCAAACCATTTCTGACTTCCTAAATTTTCGTAAAAATCTCGTCCCTGCAGTCACTGCGGCTTATCACCGGAAAATGGTAAAATAATATTCTGTTTTTCTCGAAATTCATGAAACTTTCTGAGTCACTGAATTGTGAGAACGAATTCAGCAGCGCTGATCCGTTCGTCATCCGAGATCTAGAGTTTTCGATTTTCAAGCGAAATTACCGTTTTACCCTTTTGAAGGTAGTTTTACGGGGTTTCACAATTATACCTCCAAATCCTTTTGCTTCTATGGAACATACAATATCAAGTGTTAGACGACGCAAAGCATCCGTCCAGCTAGAGTTAATGGCCATACCAGAAAAAGAATAAGAATTTGCCTATTACGACCATTTACTTAACTTATAATCATGTTGTAATAAATTGTAGTAATGTTATGTTTTTACTTATTGCTATAATTCAATAAAAGAACCTACTTTTGAAGACCAACCTTTACTAAATCTAATAAATTGTGCCTCACAAGTTAATTGCTTCTTTCTTTGCACTAACGTAGTTCTTCTAGTAAAGTTTGTAAATTACTTAGATTAGTTCTTTGAGGGTTATGGTTTGTTATTATAAGGTTTTCTAGCTCAATGGTGGACATAACTACATTGTTTAATCATGTGATGTATTTGCAATGTGTCTATTTTCTTATATATATTTTTTAAAACTTTTAAAATTTTAAATCCTCTTCACAAGTATCTATCATCACTCAATAATTTCAAAGAGTAAAAATTTTTGTAACATATTTTTTCTCACTAATGATCATAGACCATCTAATCCATTGTATATACATGGCCAATTTCTCTCTATTTTTCACTTTTCATGGTCCATTATATATATGATCTTTTTTTAATTTGTGTGATCCAAACAACTATATAGTCATTGTATAAGTGTGATCATTTTCTCACTATGATACATTCATTGTGGTTCGATGGGTCTACTTTCAATTTGTGTGGTCCATTATATACAAGGTCCATTATATTTATATATGGGGCATCATTTAATTTTCTTGATACTAAAAAGGAGATTTGTCCTTACACTTTTAAGAACATGATTTCTTTGCCTTTGGAAATATCCAATGAGATAAAATGAAGAATCCATGAACTTCTCTATAAGGGATTTGTATGAAAACATAATAGAGGAAATAACTTTCACAAACATGATAATTAAATTTGTTTTTTTGATGTCTTGCTTGACTAGCATTAAATCCACCAAGTTAGTTTATTATATAGTTGATTTTCTGAATTTTGAACTACACAACTTTTTCCATGGAATATTTGATACCAATCAATTCTTTTAAGATATATTGTAAATACATGAAATATCTTAGTCATTTATTGTGAATCTTATCATACTTTTAAATATTGATTATGTGACCAATGGTGATTGGCCTTTAGTCTCTAAATTAAGCTTGACTAGTTTATCGTGTTTGTCCCTATGGGTCCAATAATAAGGAAAGAAATTGATGCATGTATCATTTTGACAATAATGATACTAAAAAGTAGATTTGTCCTTGCACTTTTAAGAACATGATTTATTTGCCTTTGGAAATATCCAGTAATTTGGATGAGATAAAGGAGGAATCCATGAACTCTCTATCAAGGATTTGTATGAAAAAATAATAGGAAATAACTTTCACAAAACATGATAATTAATTTTTTTGGATGTCTTGTGACTAGCATTAAATCCACCAAGTTAGTTTATTATATAGTTGATTTTAAGATTTTTGAACTACACAACTTTTTCCATGGAATATTTGATACCAATCAATTCTTTTAGGAATATATATTGTCATTTGCATGAAATATCTTAGTCATTGTATTATGAATCTTATCATACTTTTAAATATTGATTATGACGATGAATGGTGGTTGGCCTTTAGTCTCTCAATTAAAAGCTTTACTAGTTTAGCGTGTTTATCCTATGGGTCGATAATAAGGAAAGAAATTGATGCATGTATCATTTTGACAATAATGATACTAAAAGTAGGTATCCTTGCCTTTTAAGAACATGATTTCTTTGCCTTTGGAAATATCAATAATTTGGATGAGATAAAGAAGGAATCCATGAACTTCTCTATCAAGGATTTAATATGAAAAATAATAGAGGAAATAACTTTCACAAACATGATAATTAAATTTTTTTTTTTATTGGTTGTCTTGCTTGAAGATGAATTCCTATTCTTATTTACTAGTCAAGCAAGATAAAACCAAAAAACTTAATTTAAAAAATTTAATCATTGCATATGTTGAAAATTTATAAGAAGATGATAATTTTTCTGGTTGTATTTGAGGGAAGTTGCCAATGCACTTTTACAATCGAAGATAAATTAATATATAGTTTTGGTTAGTCAAGGAAAACAAAATGAAGGCGATCTTCTTTGGAATTATTGAAGGGAATCCTTTTAACTATTTCGCATCTAAGATAGAAAATCTTGACTAATTCTTTGCTAGTATCATCTGACCTAAGATCTGATTAATTTGGGGTATGGTGATGCTTGTATATTTAGGATATAAAGATATTTTTATAATTTGGTAATATTCAAGGTTATTATAAATACCCTCGATATATAACCTATTTGGAGATATAGTGAAAAGTTCAAATTGTTGTTCCTCATGGATGTAGGCACCTTTGTCGAACCACGTGAAATACGTGTATTTTCTTATTTTCTTCTTCGATTCTTATCACCATTGTTTGCCTGATTCACAACAAAGCCTTCATACTCCATTGAATTAGTGTTTCAAGAAGCCCTCCTACGTTTCTAGCGAAAATATATAGATTAGGCTATGAAATGAACATTATATTCATTTCTTATTTGTCTGAAAATTAGTACTCTTGCTAGTTTATTTCACAATTCAATAAGATGACTTGACTTTGTATATGCATCAACTGTGAAGTGGGTTCAACTTCCATAATGGGTTCCAGACTTTTTTGGCTTTTCATAATTAATGTAAGGACACTTCAATAAAAATTTAACTTTTTTCCCACAATAAAAGTGCAAACTAAACAACTTCAAAAAAATTGAATGTTCCTTGCAACTTGAAGGGCTACGAACACCTTTACAATCAAGATGAATTGTTATTCTTATTTTCTAATTAAGGCAGAGATAAAACCAAAAAACTTAATTTAAAAAATTTAATCATTACATATGTTGAAAATTTATAAGAAATGGATAATTTTCTGGTTATTTGAGGATATTGCCAATGCACCTTTTCAATCAAGAACCAAACCAGGCCCGGTCGCTAAATTATTGAAGGAAATATCCCTTCTTCTTTTTTTGTCTACTTTATCCAAGATAGAAAAGCTTAGCTAATTCTTTGCTTTAATATCTTATTTTCTAAGAAAAATCTTTTAGAAACTTTTTCCATAAAAGTTTATAGGTAATAGCGATGTAAAGATCGGCTAATAAAAAAGCAAGAATCTTGGTTTCCATGAAAAGATGGGTGTAGTTGTTAGAAAAGAACCTTTAAAGGAAGGTAGCAACAAGAAGAGTAAAAATGGTGGGAGTAATTGATATAGCAAAGGATAGAAAAGATGACTAATTCCTTTGCTAATTTCTTATTCTCATGGAAAATAGCCTAGAAAAGTCTTCTATTTTATATGAAAATGAGTGCTCTGTTTTCAAAAAGTTGTTATGTAGGACCTCTCCAGTGGCACCAGCTGAAGCATATCAATTTGTACTAGATAGAAAACATACATGGATGAATCCAGAATTATTGGTCGTTATTTGTCTTCCAAATTTGCAAGCGATGAGATCAAATAAAAGATAGGATTGAAGATAGTTCTTTCCTTCTCTCTAAAGTGTGTTCTACCAAACCCTTGTAAAATTTTGAGCTTTATTACTCATATATATATAGAGAAAGAGAGCCTGAGGAGCAAGTGGGTTTTTGTCAAATGGGAACACCAAAGTAAGGAGAAGATAGAACTATGAGCTCTAGCTAGTTAATATTAAATCATCTCATAAATGGCTCATAATTAACATGCACAATTACATAATTAAAATTGTAATATATTAATTATGCTTAATTACCCTAATTAATAAATTACAATCTAATATGTGTTCGTAGGGAAGACATTCATCATCATTAAAATTTTCTAAGGAGTTTAAACTGTTAGGATCTATGGGTTAGATAAATATTTAAATGTATTTAGGGTATGGTAATAGTCTTGTATATTTAGAGATTATAAAGAGATTATTTTTATAATTTAGTCATATCAAAAATTATTATAAATACCCTCCATGGATAATAAGAGCACACTTCCGAACCACATAAAATCTGTGTGTATTCTTTTTGTTTTTCTTTCTCCGATTCTTATCACAATTAGTGCATGAGTCACAAAGTACAAAAGCCTTCTTACTCCCCTGGATTAATTAATTTCAAAAACCCTCAACGTTTCCATCAAACATTTATAGATTAGAGGCTATGAAATGAACATTACGTTCATTTCTTATTTATCTCGAAAGTGATTAGTACTCTTCTTGGCGGTTTGGCACCTGATTAATAAGATGACTTATTTGTATGTACATGTGCCATGGCCTGGGTTCAACTATAATGGGTTCGGAGCTTTGGCTTTTCATAATTAATGTGGGACACGCATCATCATCATCTGCCAAGTCTCTCTCGCTTTCTTTTGCGTAAGGCACGGGCATTTTTAGAATTTCTACATACAAATGACTTGAACTTAAATCATTAAATTATAGAAAAAAATGGTATATATATATTGTAGAAAAAATTGCTTAAAAATTTGATGATATATATATATATATATATATATATATATATATATATATATATATATATATATATATATATATATATGTGTGTGTGTGTGTGTGTGTGTCGCACATACAGGGAAAAGCTATATAGGGCTTAACCATTACACTACCATGCAAATATTTATGTTTCCCTAAGCTATATATTTTAAAATAAACCCCTTTACTCCAATAGTTAGTTTTCTTGTTTGAGATGATATCTAGATCTTATCCTTTTCCACAAGCAAACCCAATCTATAAGCCAAAATTCAAGAAGCTACATAAGATTAGTGTGTGGACGTCAATAAGCACGTCCTCCCAGGACTTTGCATCTTGTGTGGAGGTCCAAAGCCTCCACAAAAAGTATATATTCATATTCTTATTCACAATTAATTTGTCGTCGACCAAAGCATTTCTAAGTTAAACAAGGGTCTTGGAAGCATGGAAAATTCAAATATGGAATCAGTCTTAATCCATCCATAAAGTGATAGCATTAGTTTACCCACTTATGGACTATTAAGAAGGTCCACTCCTACTACATGTTGAAAACAATATCTTCAATTCCATGTGAAACTCCCTTTCGAGGAGTTAGGTGAAATTTTGTTTTTGGCTAAAGTGCTCGTGCTAGCGACATCTTCCATTATGGTATTACTCTTCATGATTTTGTGTGAAGACATTTTTATTTGGCTGATAATGAAAATCATGAATACGCGGCTTATCTTCGAATGAAAATTAAGAGACCATCCATTTACTATGATAGGACACTCTTGTATGTGAGAAATTGTCAAGATGTTCGCTATGATGTAGATCTTCATATATATTACTTTCATGATTATCAAAATATCAAAGCATGATTATTATAAACATATGAGTGAGAGAATTAAAGTTTAACTCAGTTAAAAGATATGGTTCTCTCTCTCTCTCTCTATATATATATATATAGAACCTCTAATTAATGAAAAATGGGAGCACGGTGTAGATTTTAAGTCACAAAATGGACTCACTTAATATTACGTAGTGAAATATCATTTTTTAAAGTTATTTTTTTCTATAATTATTATTTTTCTTTATTGGCATGCCTTTGTATTATTACTTGAAACAATCTTAATTTATGAAGAATAAGTAGTTTTATCAATTGTACAACTTTTGAATTGTATAGTGGTTCTTTGTATGCGAGCCATACATATTCCTCTTAAATAGAGAAAAACATTTTTAGTTTTTTAAATCATTCTTGGACAACAAGATCTTAACCACCACTGCTATATGCTCTCTCAGCAGTTTGGACATCTTAAATTTGATGTTCAAAGTCTTAAATATGATGGTCTGAACCGCCAGGAGGCTGTGTTGAGCTCATGTTATTTCTAGATATCCGTGTTCTTTCATTCATTAATCCACATAACCTAATTTATGTCAAGTGTTGAAATTAATGGCATGATATGAAATACGAAAACAAAGGAAAACATGGCGGTTATGGCGACCCGTCCGGCCGCGACCTCGCCATGATAGTATCCACACCCACGACCACGATGCATGATTAGAAATTGATATAACATTACTTCAATAAAAGCTCATTGTTTTACTCAGCTACAAGAAGACATGTGATGAACTCAAAATATTTGGTAAAATGACATTCTCTATATTGCTGCTGCATGAACATATTAGAGGTATGAAAAGTATTATACGTCTTTTCAAGAATATCCTCATCAGTGATATTTTCTCCACATATTTTTAGGCGAGGAAACTAATTTTAAATAAAGGGTTGAGTTAGCAAGTCTTGTGATTTGAAATCTTGTAATCACAAATGAAACCAATCATAACGAGCTCTCATAAGTATGACGGTCTTTTGATGATCATATATTTCTTTTAAATTGTCCCATAGGATCAATGGGTCCTTGGTATAAGATGTGATTCAGGCCTTTGTTAATATGATGCGAAAAAACATTAATGCCTTAGCAGTCCTCATGGATGCGGTGTTTTCTTTTTGATTGTGTTTTCAAGATTCACCAAATAAGAGTGGATTCATCAAAATCCAGAATACATGGTTTACTAAGATGTCAAGGGATAGAAATTAAACTGATAATGGCAGACATTATCTTAAAATAAGTAACAATATCAAAAAATAAATAATTTTTTTTTAAGCTTCAAGCGATGTGAAATTTAAAACTGTATTTGAAATTGGTAATATAACTTTGTTTGAATGGTTACATAACTTCTAGTTATAGAATATTTTTATAACATGTTTTGAACACTATACTTTCAGCATTGCTTAATACTTAGAAAAACATGGCATCGGACCATTCATATATAATTTTAAGAGTAAATTAACAAGAAGTATTTGGAGATGGAGATAGGAAGATACTTGCTTAGGTTTGCGAGTTTCGATATTCGGCTTGTAAGATGAGTTGAAACTTTTGGTTTCTTATCGAACTTTTAGATTGCCTTGACGTTAGGTGTTAATAACATATTATAAAATAAAGAAAAAGCTGTGAAGTGAAAATGAGGTGAGAGAGAATTTGAAAGAATAAATTCTTTTGTTCAAAATTCATTTCATAGTAAACTCATATTTATAGGGTTCATATAATTATAAATATGATTATGATAATCCATATGGTCATTCACCGTTATGGAAATTTATATGGTCATTGACCCATTATGGAACTCAATGGATTACTTACCATTATTTATAACATTTCTTATGTTAGTTGTCTAATGAAATATTTTAAAATCAAATATATAAATAAAATTGCCAGAAACTTACAAATTCTTAGATTATTTTTATATTGATGAGTTAAAATAAATAAAACTTTGAAATAGTAAGTAAAAAAATGTGAAATTGACTCAATTTTTCAAAAAAAACGGCTTTCGAAGAGTTTACTACATGTAAATAAAGTTTTATACGTAAAAAGAAAAATAGTTCACATATTTTTTTAAGTATATATAAATATCATGGGCCCTGAAGCCCATAGTGCAGTCCAAGCCCGTGGAGTGGATGAACTGACCCGTCAAAAATGAGAGGGGGCACATTTGTCTCTCTCTGGCCGGATTCTCGGCTCTAGTGGTGGGTAACCCATCTCTCAGTTTCCAACGGAGTTTTTCAAGTGTGCTGTGAAATTGTGTACTCGGGGACTGAGGTTTCCTAACGTGATCTCTCTGTTGTGATGGTAGAGTTCCTCGATGGAAGACTTCACCTCAAAGTTGTTTGATATCATTTAAGCTTATATTTTCGGTTAAAGCGCCTCCAAGAAATTACGCTTGATTTCAAGATGGTGAAATCTCTCTGGCGTCACGAATTCTTGTTCGATAGCTCGAGGCATAGTGCGTAGGTTGGTTCGCGACTCACACACTTTGCACGAACCCTACCACTGATGAAGCACGGATTAAGGCCTTCATTATCTGCCATAGATTTGAAATTTACCATCTAGGTTTTTCTTAGAGTTCTGGTATAAAATTTTTACGTGCTTGTTCTTGATAGAGATTACGTGTCTTCGAATCTTTTGACTATTACGGATTTTTAGATTTCTTGTTAAATAGCGTTGATCCTTTAGTCGGGTGGACCTTGTTACGTCGGTAGTTTTTTGAAACAGGTAGTCGATGAGATCTTGTGGCCCTCATCATAAAAAGTCAAGATGGGCAGCTCAGAGGAGGAATCTCTGATTGGGTGCGTCGCTGGAAAATCTATTACCATAATCAAGACGGCTCTCGAATTTAGAAGTCCCTTTATGAATTTGTCTATATAGGAGTTTAAAGAAAATGATTGTGTTGATGTTTTTGTTGGCACGAGTTCAGTTCTATTTGCAATTTAACCCTTGGGATTTCAGGCTTTTTGGAGCTTTTGCCCGGTTTGTCACTATTTGAGTCTCCCCAATGAGGCTTGGCAGAAATTTAAGAGACCATTATGGGGTAACTTATGTACATAAGGTGTATCTTGATGTGTGATCCTTGCATATCCAAGCTCCTAGGGTGACGTGGCGAACCCTCAGGTGTTTACAGTTAAAACCAAACCACAGTTTTTCAATTTTCAGCCCTTTAGGTTTTAGCATGGGCGAGGGTGGGATTGGGTGCCGAATGAGTTTAGGAGATCATATTAATTTGCGGCTCAATGCCTCTTATGAGTTGCAATAAAAGGAAAATGGTTTGGATCCATCATGGAGTTCTTTGTTAGGTACCATTGAGTTTATTAAGTTGCTTAACATTCTTAGGTTTACAGTTAGCTTCTTGTCTGTAATATGCAAAATTATTGTTAAACCATTTCTTGCTTTAGGAATAATTTGTCATCATGGATGGTCTTTAGGGTTAATATGGAAGGGTTCGTGGCTAAAAAAGAAAAAAAGTATTAAAAAAATAGTTTTGTATTTGCTTTTTGATTTTAATTGGATTTGTAATCTGATATCTTTATAGTTTGTTTTACTATCATTTTTGTCTGTATGCTCACGTTAGAGAGAGTTTAATTTGTTGAGCAGGCACCAACTCATCCGGCTTTTGACATTATCTTGATTTCGACTCTCCTCTGAGAACCCAGCCCTTTAAGGGAGGGTAAAGATGTAAATTCTCCATTCAATGGGCTCAAAGAGTGAAGTCCACAAGTAAAAGGCTGAAGGCAAAGATCTGAAATCACAAAAAGCGAGAAAATAAACAATCTCAAAAGAAAAAAAAGGTATATCTTGGAGTTATTGAAGTACATGTTTTTTGCTAGAGAGTCAGTTGAAAGACATTGATTCAGATAATGTCATTACTACACCTAATTAGGCTGCACTCTAAAAGTTCCTTGAAAGTGATGGAATGAAAGATCATGAAGGCTTGATGGAAGAGCCATATGATGGGAGCCTAATGTAAGTTTTGCGGCATGATTGTTTATCTATTGTTTCATGAATTCATCTCCTCCTCAACTCTTGCCTTTAAAACCATCTTATATATCAACCATACCCAATTGTTTTCAATCTTAAATTTGTGATGTAGTTATCAATTCTCTCTTGATGCTACAGTGCACAAACAATCCTAAATATGAGAGGTCTTTCCTTAGTGCCTAACCGATTCTTTTCTTTTCCCGTTTGCTTTTATGAAATGGTAAAGAAACAAGAAGTCTTGAACTAAATATTCATATTCGTGAAAAAACATTTAATAGTCATGTTTGGAAAATAATATCCCATTTATTTGTAATAAAGACTTCTCTGACTCAAAGAATAGAAAACTTCGCTATTTGTAATCTATGGTCTTGGTCAAATGTATACACATTGTTGAAAAGGCCTAGATCATGATTTTGACTTGGCTGGGATGTAGTTGAGGGCTGGTGGGTATAGTCTTTTGTGGGCTGGTGGGTTTTTGTTTTGCCTATCTTTTCTCTTTCTTTGCTCCTTTGTGGGTCTCTCTTGTATAACACTGTATACCTGTAGGCCCCTTTGGGTTCTTTCTTATTGAATATATTTGTTTTTACTCATCAATATATATATATGTATATATATATCAATTTGCTGTTAGTTCTAAATAAACAAAACGAAAATAAAATCAAATACCCATGCCTGTGGTATCTACTTGGTAGGGAAAAAACAATTATGATACCCTAGGTTTGTTTTCTTTTTTTGATATTCTTTTTGGAGCTATGAAATGGTTAAGTTGAAAATAGCTTATGTTATCACTTCTTTTGAATGAAGCAGACTGGATAATAATTTAATTACACGAAGTCCAACCGTCGTGAGTAGCTGACTATAGATATCTTTCTTCTCTTCCATTTTTTTGGAAGAGAAAAAAAAAATTTCTTATGTTTTGTTTTATCTTTTTTGTGTAAAAATGCTCTTGTATGGTAAGAAAGCAGTGAAACTGGATTTGCATAAGTATGGTAAAAGTGCTCTTCAATTTTCTTAAGTACCACTTATTTATCAGAAATCTATCAATAATCAACTGTTAAATTATATTGTCAGTGATCTCTATCATTGAGGCGTCATTCTGCAATAAATATTACATCAATTTAAATCAACCACATCACGTCAGGTATCAGACATGTTAGGTTGTATCTGTCATGATGCATCCAGAAATCAAAAATCTGGGTGGGATTTTTGATACAATTAATGTGCTAAGCTATCGATTGTTTCTTTTTGTCATCTTTGACATTTAAATTAATAGCACACTTGTGTGATTATCAAATGGATATGGATACACTTTTACGAGGAAGCATAGTAAGTGGCATCAAATTTTAGTATTTAAACTCCTTGATGCTCACCTCTCAGCATCTTCTTGCTTTTCGGCTATCTTAATTGATTACTCTTGAGGTTGGCCTTCTAATTTACTATAAGCGATCAGGAATTGAAGAGTGTTGGTTATTATCAAATATAGTAACTATCATTGTTGGCTTTAAAATTCTTTGAAGCAACTTGTTAGTCTCTTTGTCTGCTCTATAGATTTTAATTTCAAGAATTTCCTTTGTTTAACGAGCTGCAAATCATTCATTACGGATGTTGTCATCGATTAGAGTCTTGTCCGGATAATAGCTCCATGAGAGAAGATTATACCCATGTGAAGAATCATCGTGCGTAAAAAGCTGACTCAGTTCTGGACAAAGAAAAGGATGTAGTTCTTGCGAGAATGGTCAAGAGCCCTTGTTGAGCAATTCTAGGAAAATTCACCCAAAAAAAAAAAGCGAGGTTAAAATGGATCACATATCCATTAAAAAGAAGAAAGCAAATGGTGAAACAAAAGAGAAAGGTAAAAAAAGGGCTAGAATGATCAATCCCATGTTCCTAAAATGACATGGGTTGAAGTACAGACAATTCAGTGAAACAACCTTTCCACTTTTCTTTTGCTCTATGTATTTTTATGTTTTTATTTTTGAAATTGTATTCCATGTGGATATATCAATGAATATAGGGCATGATGATGGCACAGAACTTTTGGAGGAAGAAACATTAGATAAGCATAATGAACCTCAAGTAAGAAGCTTCAATATGTTGGAAGGTTATTCATCTAGTCTTTGGTCCATTAATTCAACCTGGTGAAATTTGTAGGTCTCCTCCTCAGGACTGCCTCTGGTGCTCTCTGACAAAGTCCATCGATCAAAGGTAGACGCATATTTTTATCTCGGTCATGGCATACCAATTTCTTTGAACTACCTTCTCTAATGAATTTGTTAAGTGCGAGTTGCGAGTTTGAATCAGCGACAATCTCTCTCCAAATCATCAGGGAACTGCTTGTCTTGCCCCTTGTAAATGCATTATAATCAATATTGCATTTTTGTTAGAATGAATTCTAAAAAATTATGGATTTTCTTGGGATGAATTATGAAAATAATGCATTTAGGCCATGTTGTCGCCTTGTTATTTTCTTGCTTACTACTTGTTTAAAACCTATGTAAATATACAGCATGCTCTTAGCCTGCATTCTTAGCAGTTCGCACGACTCCTTGTTTAGTGTGATTATATCTCATTTTAAGCCAAATTTGTTTTTTGATGCGTTATTTTAGCTATCGGTGTGTTATGCATCAAAGAAAGGAGTGTTGCTTTCATATTTACACCCAAAAAGGCTGGCTATGCTTCTTGTGTTCACGATTCATGGATTTTGGCTGGCCATGGGGTGACTCATGACATCTACGTGTTCTGCTATTAGCCTATCCCCATAAAATATGCTATAATGGCTAGTAGGACTATTCGTCATTTGAAAGCCACCATCAACTGAATTATTCAACCTTGCTTTTATCAATTATTGTTACGTTATCGGACCTTAAGGGTTGAGTCTGTTTTAAAATGATTAGAAACTTGTGCATCTATTAGGAGAAAGCATTCAATAATTTGTGATTCTAATATCTTTGGACCTTGTACTTAATTTTGTGCCATCCGGCTAATAAGGTGAATTTTTTCTATAGTGAGTGAAGTCAATTTGAATTTATGGTGTTTGGAAGTTAGTGCGATGGTTCTAATAATTCAATCAATTTTAGATGTGTTGTAAGGGCTTTCATTTTCCACGAAAGAGCTTTCCATTTTCGTGAAGGCTGCTTCTGAAGCTTTAGTAGGTGATCCATCTCTCGTTTAGTCTTATATCTTTGTATGCTAAGCTTTTGGAGTTGAACCCTCAATAATTCCTATTTAGGAAACTTAATCCAGCTTCCACCTTGACTTCTGTGCTGCCCCCTCCCATTCCCTATATGCATTGCATTATGTTGTTGTATAAATAAATTACATTTAGGAAAGTTGTTGGTTTATCTTCTTTTTCTTTTTTGTATTTTTGCGAAATTTGTATTAGTGTGAAGGTGAATCTATAGACCCCCGAGCGGGGGATATGGATGTGTCGAGGCGAATGGTAATTATGGATACTCCCGTCAGAAATCATGAAATGTTCTTAGATTTAAGGTAATGTTCTATGTTTTATGATCTCATGATTCTTTTATTCTTGATGATTGGTCCATTTGGTGTTTTCTATTGGATCTATAATTTAATCTCTTTATATCTAATAGAACTATGAAATAGTTCGGCTTTAATCCTTGGTAGTAAATATTGTCCTGCTTTGTTTCAAATGGAAACCAGAGCTAGTGATGAACTAGTCGTAACCAAATTTATAAGTTACGCAAGATTTGCTTAATTGGCCTTTATTTCCATTGGTTTGCGTCATCAGTATAGTTGCTTCTTTGCATATTCCTAAACAGTGCGGCTTCATCTAGTTCTTTTAAATTTTGGTTGATTTTGCAGAAACCATCTATAAAACAACAATAGTTCCTTCCAGGACATTCTGCATTGTAAGTCTATATTTTAATTTTGACAGTTTTCTCATTCCTAGCCTCAGATTACGATATTGGCACAAATATGTACTTTAAACCACGATCTAATTTTGTATTCAATTAAAAACAATTTGGTTCTTGCCATTTAACACATAATTTTCTTCTTCGGTCGGCTTTTGGGCGTCGAAGCAAGGTTTGTCTACCAATTTGCTCTTTTATCTTTTAAGAGTTCTCACCTTTAATATCTTAAGAAATAAGGTAACTATTTTGGGGATTCTTTATTTTATCCCTACAATCTGTTTCCCTCGCGATTTAGTGTTTTTTCATGTTTGAAAGCTGTCTCTTTTACCTAGTTTCGACTTGGAAATCTTGGGAAAATGTGCACTTAACGTCTTCTGGAGAAAATGGCATGAATGGTTTTATTTTGTTTATTGACTTGTGATTGTATATTTCTCCATCAGGTGGAAGGCGGTATGAATGACTTTATTGGTGAAACCACAATCTAATGTTCACGAATTTGAAACAATGGTTGAAGGTTAGCATTCCTTTTTTTCTTTTTCTTTTTTTGAGTATTCGAGTTAAATTGATTGATGGATTATTTGGTATTTTTCTTTGTAGAAATGAATTTTTCTTTCTTTCCATGCAATGGTTTCATGTATGCAGGGATAATAGAAGGATTTTCCTTTGATTCGGAAGATGAGGCTGACAAGATGCCTAAATCCAGTACTCGTCAAACTGAACAAAATGAGGTTGATGAAAAGCAAGCCAATGGAAAAACCAAAGGAAAAGCCGAGAAAGCATCACAATAATACTCCTTTAATTGATCTTCTTCCATAAAATGATAAAACTCTGCCTTCGCATAATATATTCATATATGTGGTTGATGGTTCACAGGGGGGTATACGAAAAAAGGGCAAAACTGCAGGAGCGAAGGCACCAAAGAAAGTGAAAAAGAAAGCTCAAGTTCAAAAGAAAACAAAGACCAAGAAATAAAAAGGTTATTCATGTACCCTTTATTCTTTTATGATACATACCATGAATCATTGAGTTATCAACAACCCCTAGTGACTTACTTCCAATTTTTCATAGTCAATAAGAAAACAACGAATATCAGAGTTGTGATTTATTCATCTCTAGTCTCTTTTTCTTCTACTTGGGAGCGGTATTCCATGTCGAATGCTGTTTGTGATTTTGATTTGTTTGCCAAAATTCAATAGGCAAGGCTCCCAAGCTATTCATCCCAATCATCCATAGATCATGAATCAATTCAAAGAGATTTCTCTTCATCTTGCATTCCTTCCTTCTGGAATACATTTAATTCTTAGCAAGCACCTTTCTGAAAGTAACTTTATCTTGTAAAGAATCGGTTTTCATAAACAAAGCCACAATAAGAGTAGAAGGATTGACAATGAAAAGGAGTAGGGCGATGTTTGAAGAAACCATCCCCTTGATCTCGTCGTTCGTGTGAAATAATGGATCGGAAGTTCATGCTTGGCCTCTTTTCATTTTTCACCGCATCCACATAAAGCATTCCCGAGGAAGAAAGAATGGATGAAATTGACTAATAATCCATGGGTGAAGTGGTGACTTGCGGGAAACGATAGAATGGGAGAAAGATGTGTTACCCTTAGGCATTGGGGCAAAAGATGATGGCATACTCATAAGCCTTGCATGTAAAAGTGCTTGTTCGAGTAAACCAGCATAAGCTGTAAGCCTTAGGGCAAGCTCTCTTGAAGATGCTGGAATAGAAGGACGGTTGGCATGTCGTCGGATTCGCAAACTCCCCACTGCAGCAGTACTGGTCCAGCCCAAATGCATCACAAGCACTCTTGCATGCAACTACTACTCCTTCCTCTCCGGCGCCCCACCGCTGAAGCTCCTTTGGACTGACTGAGCCTGTTTCATTCTCGATGAAATTTTTGTTTTATCTTTTCTTTTTTTTTTTTTTTTTTTTTGTAAAAATGCTCTTGTATGGTAAGAAAGGCTCAACTTCAATTTTCATAAGTATGGCTATGAAATGCCATAAACAATGGCTTTGTATTTAGGTATTAACGTGGTGGGCTCATCTTAGCCACGATGAAAGCGAGGAGTACATTTGTTTGTATATGTGCGCCCAAAGAGATTTCTAAAATCAACTACTTATCTTGTCAAGATATCCATGGACCATGATCGGTTTGTGTCTATATCAGATGACATCCCCTAAGCTAAAATCACTTGATGAGGCCATTTTGATACAATTAATGTGCTTGACTATCGATTGTTTCTTTTGTCATGGTGACATTTTAAGTTAATAGCACACTTGTGTGATTATCAAATGGATATGGATACACTTTTTCCGGGGAAGCATAGTAAGAGTCATCAAATTTTAGTATTTAAACTCCTTGATACTCACCTACTCCTTTGTCTTCTTGCACTCGAGGCTATCTTTGATACGAGTGCATGGTTGGCCTTCTAATTTACTATAAGCAATCACCGAAATTGAAAGATCCTAGGGTTTTCTAGTGTTCTTTGTATCAAATATAGTAACTATACGTTACTTGAGGCTTTAAAATTCTTTGAAACAACTTGTTGGTCACATTGTCACCTTTATATAGATTTTAATTTCAAGAATTTGCTTTGTTTAACGAGCCTGAAATCATTCATTACGGATGTTGTCATCGGATTACGAGGTCTTGTCCGGATAATAGCTCCATGAGAGAAGATTACACCCATCATGAAGAATCATCGTACGTAAAAGCGACTCAAGTTACGGACAAAGAAAAGGATCTGATTATTAATGAGAATGGTCAAGAGCCACTTTGTTGAATGAGGCTTCAAGAGAAACTCACAAAAAGGGGTTAAAGTGGAACACATATCCATTAAAGAAATGACAAGCTGGTGGGAAACAAAGAGAAAGGTAAAATGGGCGAGAATAGTCAAATCCATGTTTCTAAAATGACATGGGTTGGAAGTACATACAATTCGATGAAACAACCTTTCCACTTTTCTTTTTGCTCTATGTATTTTTATTTTTATTTTGAAATTGTGTTCCATGTGTGGATACCATCGATGAATATAGGGCATGATGATTGCACGGAACTTTTGGAGGAAGAAACATTAGATAAGCATAATGAACCTCAAGTAAGCTTCAATATATGTTGGAAGGTTCTTCATCTAGAAATATTTAGTCCATAATTTGTAGGTCTCCTCTCGGGGCGCCTCTGGTGCTCGACAAAGTCAATCGATCAAAGGTAGATGCATATTTTATCTCGATCATGGCATACCAATTTCTTTAAACTACCTTCTCTAATGAATTTGTTAGAGATTACAGTTACGATTTGAATGGTGACAAGCTCTCTCCAAATCATCAGGGAACTGCTTGTCTTGCCCCTTGTAAATGCATTATAATCAATGTTGCATTTTTGTTAGAATGAATTCTAAAAATTATGGATTTTCTTGGGATGAATTCTGAAAATAATGCATTTAGGCCATGTTGTTGCCTTGTTATTTTCTTGCTTACTGCTTGTTTAAAACCTATGTGAATATACAACATGCTCTTAACACGCATTCTTGGCAAGTTCATGGCTGTTTTAATATGATTATATCTCCATTTTAAACCAAATTTTCTTTAAATGCGTTATTTTAGTGATCGGTGTGTTAGCCATCAAAGAAAAGTGTTCGCTGTCGCCATTGCACCCCAAAAGTGGCTATGCTTCTTGTGTTCCCAGTTTTATGGATTTTGGCGGCCATGGTGTGACTCATGACATCATCTACGTGTTCACGCTGTCGGCCTATCCTCATGGAAATATCTTTATAATGGCTATGAGATTATCAGATCAGCGAAAGCATGCATCCTTGTTAATTCAGCCTTGCTTTATCAGGTGTGTTACGTTATCGGACCTTACGGGGCTGGAGTGCAGTTTAAAATGATTAAAATCTTGTGCATCTATTAGGAGCGTTCAATAATTTGTGGATTCTAATATCTTCGGACCTTAATACTTAATTTTGTCACCATCTGGCTATGCAGTGGGTACTTTCTATGGCCGAGTGAAGTCAATTTGAATTTATTGTGTTTGGAGATTGGTACGTGGTTCTAATAATTCAATCAATTTTTGATGTGTTATAAAATGGCTTTCATTTTTTTCCACAGAAAGATCTTTTGTTTTTCCATTGAGAAGGCTGCTTCCCTGAAGCTTAAGTAGGTGATCCATCTCTCATTTAGTCTTATATGCCGTATGCTAAGCTTTTGGAGTTGAACCCTCAATAATTCTTATTGAGGAAACTTAATCCGGCTTCCGCCTCGACCTGTCTTGCCACTCCCGTTCCACATATGCATTGCATTATGTTCTTTGTATAATAAAGTACATTTAGGAAAGTTGTTGGTAAATCTTCTTTTTCTTTTGTATTTTTTGCGGAGCTCTTGTTGAGTGTGAAGGTGAATCTATAGATTTGGCCCGGGGATATGGAGTCTTGTCGGGCGAATGGTAATTATGGATACCCACGTCAGAAATCATGAAATGTTCTTAGATTTAAAGGTAATGTTCTATGTCTTATGCTCTCATGATTCTTTATTCTGCCGATGATTGGTCCATTTCGGTGTTTCTATTCAGATCTATAATTTAATCTCTCTTTATATCTAATAGAACTATGAAATAGTTATTTTAAATCATGGTAGTAAATATTGTCACAACGCCCATATGGAAACCCGAGCTAGTGGTGAACTAGCCGTGCTCCCAAATTTATAAGTTACGCAAGATTTGCTTAATTGGCCTTTATTTCCATTGGTTTGCGTCATCGCATAGTTGCTTGTTGCATATTTCTAAATACTAGTAGCCTTCGTCTGGATTCCTTTAAATTTTGGTTTCTTTTGCAGGAACCATTTATAAAACAACAATAGTTCCTTCCTGGACATTCTGCATTGTATGTCTATTTTTTAATTTTGACAGTTTTCTCATTACTAGCCTCAGATTACGATATTGGTACAAATATGTAGCACAAACCCTCATCTAATTTTGTATTCAATTAGAAGCAATTTGGTTGCTGCCATTTAACACATAATTTTCTTCTTGGTCGACTTTAGGCGGTCGAAGCAAGGTTTGTCTACCCAATTTGCTCATTTATCTTTAGAGTTCTCACCTTTAACATCTTAAAGAAATAAGGTAACTATTTTGGGGGGATTCTTTATTTTATCCTACAATCTGTTTCCTCACAGTTTAGTGTTTTTTTTTCGTGTTTGAAACTGTCTCTCCTACCTAGTTTTAGCTTGGAAATACTGGGAAAATGTGCTCTTAACATCTTCTGGAGAAAATGGCATGAATGGTTTTATTTTGTTTATTGACTTGGGATTGTATATTTCTCCATCAGGTGGAAGCTGTGATGAATGACTTTCTTCAGCTGAAACCACAATCTAATGTTTACAAGGCTGAAACAATGGTTGAAGGTTAGCATTTACTTTTTTACGAGTATTCAGTTAGTGATTGTTGGATTAATTGGTATTTTTCTTTGTGAAATGCATTTTCCCTCCTTTCCATGCAATGGTTTCGTAATACGTAGGGATAATAGAAGGATTTTCCTTTGATTCGGGAAGATGGGGCGACAAGATACCTTAATCCAGGTACCGTCCAAATTGAATAAAATAGGGTTGATGAAAAGCAAGCCAATAGAAAAACCAAAGGAAAAGCCGAGAAAGCATCTATGCTCTCCTTCAATAATTCAGTCTTCTTCGGTGAAATGATAAAACTCCGCCTTCGCATAATATATTCATATACGTGGTTGATGGTTGATTTATTGGTGTTTAGTTGGCTTTGTTGTTGGGTTAATTGTTTGTTGAATCTATTTTTGGCACACAAAGTGGGAAAGATCACTTTTAGAATAATTGTATTTGGTAGTCTTTCCCAACACCTTATCCAAATTCCTCTGAAATATCAGCGTAATTTTCCGACATTTTCGTTCATGAACACAGGTAAGATGCTCTTATCATAAAAAAATGTGTCCCTTCTTCTATTCTCATTATTTCTATGTTTTTCTTCTTATTTAAAGTTAGTTTACTTTGTTTTGTGTTATATATTTTTGGTGTTAAAGTCATATGGTGTTGCTCATTAAACTAATAATTATTAGAGTAGTATGGAACCATGCCTTAGAGCATCAATTAGCATTCATATTCAGTGCTACTTAAATCATATAAGACATAGATAACGGTTATTAGTTACATATTTATTATATGCTTTAACGCTAGGTATCATACCAATGCCTGAACTTATTATTACATTATATGAACCTTGAAAGAAGAGTTATAAGGCCTGTGCCTCTTATATTACAAAATATATAATATCATAGGAAATAACTTGTAGGTTAGAAAAAAGCTACACTACCTTCCACTTAATGAAATTGTACCCATGGAATTGCTTGAGGTAGTTGCTGCTTCTATTGGATTGCTCATATGATTCTCACTAGTCATTTCCTCGGAGTATAGAGTAGGCTTAGGAGGCATTTCTAACAACTCAATCTCTCCTTCTAACATCTCCAAGGCTTTGCTCATTGAAGGACGATCTATGGGCTTCATTTGTATACACCATAGTGCAATGATCACCATTTTCCTAACAAGCTTCTTTTCATCTTCAGTGGCATCTCCCAAGTCTAAGTTATCCCCTTGGTGCTATCTATCATAAACCCATGATGGAAAATATATTTTACTTGAGTGCTCTGTATTTGCATTCACATTCTTTCTTCTTCCCACCATCTCCATTAACATTCCAAAACTATAAACATCAGCCTTGTAGGAGACACCTCAATGTTTTTGTAGAATAGTGCAGGCAATGTATCCCAATGTTCCTTGTGCTGTGATGAGAGGCCTGTACTTTCATACATTGAATACAACTTCATGAGTCAAATGGAAACTTTAGTGTGAAGTCCTCATTAGAAGTATACAACTTTTCATATGTTCCTTACTATGTCCATTGATTTCAAATGACTCCTTGTGATAATGCACTTTGATAAGATAGTTTCAAGCTAGCAAACCCAATCTACCAGCTTATAAGTCAAAAAGTAGAAAAGAGAACAAGTAACATAATTGGTTTATTTATATGGACCCATAAAGTAAAAGACCCGATCTACAGCCATAATTTAATTATTTCCGTCCTTTACCAATTACCAACAAGACTAGCTAGATGAAGATCTTGAGCCATTGAATCTTTGGAGGATTTTCATATAAAGAGGAGGTGTATAGCTGATCTGGATTTCATCCAAAAACAACTTGTTGTCACAAGTACGATCTTAAGAACAACCAGCTGATCTTAATTTCATCCCTAAATTTTCACAGGGAAATGCATGTTTTCTTGTTGTGAATATGAAGGCATTATGGTCCTTTTTCATCCACTCCATCCTCATCTTGTGTATCTACCTTTGGTGTCCTACCCCTGATCTAAACTTCTTTAAAAAGCAGAAACCAATGGACTTGCTTTGATTGCGTAAAGATGGAATCACTCATGACTCACTTGGGATCTTTGAGTTATTGGAGCGAATCGATCCGCTTTTGCCCACTTGGATAGGTGTTTCTACTGACCGTCGGCACGTCCATCAATTAAGTAGCCATAAATTTGAGCTGTGCTGGACTCGTCGGGTCCCTCTCACCACATATTGGAAACCTCACATTTCTTAGAAACGTCAATTCTCCAAAATAACGGCTTCCGTGTGAAAATACCACCTCCGGATTAATTTAGCTTGTTTCGACTATGTGTCCTTGTTCTTAGCAACAATTCCTTTGGGGAAAGTTCCTGTCTGTCACATTGTTTGAATCTTAAGGTCCTCGTCACGATCGACAACAAGCTCATAGGAAAAATCCTGAAGAACTTCGGCTCCTCTCGACTACGCAGCGATGGGCATACATTAACAACCTTACGGGGGAAATCCCAGCTTCGATTAGGAATCTGTCATCCCTCGTCACACTTTACGCGAGGGGGATAACCATTTGGAAGGTAGAATTCACGAGGAACTTGGTGAATCATATTGTAGAGTTTATTCAAATTAAGTTACAACAAACTAGCGATTACAATACCTTCTTCCCTCTATAATCTTTCATGTTTAATTCTATTGACATCGCAAACAACTTGACTTGGGGAGCATTCATCCAGACATTAATTGTCTTCCTTCCTCATCTCAGTCTCTTTGTTTGAGAGAAAACAAATTCCGCAGGTCCTATTCGGAGTTCATTATCAATGTTTGAGGCCTGCATATATATCCACTTTCTTGATAACATTTTCTTTGGATCATTCACTTAAGATGCAGGAAGGCTTGTAAATCTTCAAATCATAAACATGGCGTGATAGATTGGGTTCTAATGGGTGATCATGACTTAGTTTCATTACCCCTTTAGTAAAGCGCACTAAAATTAAAATATTGGTCCTTGACGACAATTGCCTCAAAGCTTCTTTAGTCGACTCATCTATAGCTAATCTTTCCTTCGAGATCAAGCTGGATTTCCCTTGGAATAAATGAGATTCATGGAGCGATTCATACGGAATTGAAAGCGAGTCCAATCTCATTCTTGAGCCTTGAGAGTAACGACTACGGGTACTATTTTGATTATGGAAATCTTCCGCAATCTGAGCCACGGGTTTGGGAAGAAACAAACTCTACGGCACCGCTCATTGTCACTTGGTAACCTAACACATTGAATTACCTCTATTTATATGACAACAACTTGTTTGGGGAAATTCCTTCAACTCTAGCCTCCCCTACCCTAATAGATGTGATTCTTTTCAAATAACAACCTCCTTAGTTCAATCCTAAAGAACTTATGGATATTTCCTGCGGAGTATTAGTGTTCAACTTAAGTGGCAATGCCTTGAGGCGGTTCCTTTGCCATTGGAATTAGGAATTTGATAAGCGTGTGAGCTGGATATTTACTCACAGTTATCGGTAGCCTTCAAACTCTTTAGGTAAATGCGTTGTGATGGAAGATCTTCGACTAGATGGCAACTTCTTTGAGAGAAGTGCGAGTCATACTTGAGTTTAAGAGGTCTAGAATATATAGATCTTCCTCATAACAAATTTTCGACGAATTCAGTATCTTGGGAACTTCCTTTCTTAACCTATTTGAACGTCATTCAATCAACTTGAAGGAGAAGTGCTCCACGATGGGTGCCTTTGGAAATGAGACCATAGTTTCAGTTCAAGGGAACTATGGATTATGTGGAGCATCCGACTTAATCTTTCCATATGACCCACCTACTCCCTGAGCAAGCATCTTGTGGTCAAAATAGTCATTCCATTGATTGATATTGTTGCTTCATCTTTTGTATTTTACGCGATCTTCTTCATAATCAAATCTTTGGAAAAGCAAATCAAGGAAGAATATTAATGTTTCCTCTCAGGAGCTTTACAACAATCAGAGTTTTGGAGGTCTCATACTTGGATCTTCACAAAGTGCTTGGGAGGCTTCTCGGGGTCGACATAATTGAATGCCAGGAAGTTATGGCTGTGTCTGAAGGTACTCCTTGAACAAGGCCAGAATAGCCATAGCGGTGAAGGTGCTAAATCTTGACAAGGAGCTTCCAAGGTTTCTGTCGGGTGCAAAGCTTTGAGAAGAATTCGTCACGGGAATCTTATCAAAACGTGAGTGCTTGCTCGAGCTTGGACTTCAAAGGAAATGATTTCAAGGCTCTCGTGTTTGAATTGATGGCACAAAAGGAAGCTTGGAGAGATTTAGCTCCATCGAAGTGCTACAAGAAGATCATGATCATGGCCGAAAAGACTCCAACCTTCTCCAGAAGTTGAATATTGCTATTGACGTTGCTTCAGCATTAGAGTATCTTCACAACCACTCGGATGGCATTATTGTTTACGGTGATCTTAAGCCCAGCATGAAGGAAAAACACACAGCGGAAGCATGGATCTAGCAATATGATTAAACATGCAACTGTATCTAAAATTCAATATTAAATAAAATTACCTATGTAGATTTGGGATCAGTCGACTAGACTTCTAGATCGGCCACCCGACCGACAATCTACACCGTCGGATCTGACAACATGCGCAAACAACGATCTACACCGTCCAATCTGTGGATCGACCAATCTGCACGTCAGTCTTCGAGATCTATCCTCGAGGGTGAGAGCATGGATGTGTGTGGGCACAATGAATCGGACATTAGGGGCGGATCTTAGAACACTTAGAGAAAAAAACCAAGATAGAAAAATTCTTTCTTTTCTCTTGTTACGTATTCTCAAAAAATGTATAAAAAAAACAGAAAACCTTAAAACCCATTACATCAAGGAATATAGCTATTTCACATAATAGTATATTTATTATAAATAGCAGTTCATATAATAAATTATATTTATTATAAATAACGTTCATATAATAAGTATATTTTATTATAAAACAGTTCATATAATAAATTATATTTATTATAAATTTATAATTTATACATATATTTGAGAATGCTAAGTGGGACCAAGAGCACATAATTGCTAACACGGCAATGTCCTTCTCAATGACACAACGGCTGCCCATGTCGAAATTGATTTTGGTCTTAAAGATTATCTCCGATTCTATGCTACTACTACTCACCAAATCAAAGCGATTCGGTTGTGGTAAAAGGATCCTTGGGGTACATTGCTCGGTATGAATAATTTGATTAGAATCTTTTCTTTTCTTGTTTCAGTTCTTTTTGCTTGGGTGAGTTGCGGATTCAGAAAATAAATCAGGAGGGACATAACTTAGTTTAGGGGGTGCATGATAGTATATATGCTGGTAGTGTGGCTTCCTTATGAACTCTTGGTCGGTGTTTTTCGAGAACTTTAGAAGGGGCATATGTCCCGTGAATGAATGGAAAATAAATTGGAAGAGGCATAACTTAATTAGGGGCATAATGATCGCGGTAGCATGGCTTCATATGAACTCTTGGTCTCATGTTTTCAGAACTTTAGAAGTGGACTATATTTCCCCGAGCACTTCTTGGCTCAGCCCCTTATAGTTAAGCGTCAGTTAATTCTATAATGATTTTCCTAGATCCAGTTACTAGTCGTTGTTGACTTTGGAAATATTTTTTCAATTGATTGGCGGGGAATATGGGTGGTGGGGCGTTTGGCTGAAGGGGATGTACACGATTATGGAATTCTTTGCTTGAAATGTTCACGGGAAGAGCGGCCAACCGGTAGGGCGTTAGAGATGGTCTCACCTTCATGACTATGTAGAAATGTCTTTCCCGGGGAGCGGGGTAATGGGGTCATGGATCCGCATTTGATCCGAGCGGTTGGAAGCCGGATGGTAGAACACATATTGGAGAGCATCATCTCAGTTCGAGAATCGATTGTCGCATGTTCAGTCAATCTCCAAGAGCGAGGAATGGAGATGGGAGATGCGATCAACCAACTCCTCCATCGAAACCTCTTGTTGAGGTTTGACCATGGAGGAAGGCACGTCTCGAGTCTCGCCTCTAGTATTAATGCTCACGAGTTGCAACATGTGACAAAACTCTTCAACATTCTTTGAGATGATTTTTATTTTTTTATAATTTTGTAAGGCTATGTTATGTTAAAGTATTATATTCATATTAAACTCAAATCTTACAAGTTTGAGTTTTTTCTACGAGAAGTGAATTCGTTAACATGATATGGGATTTTAAATTTTCATTAGCCATGGGACCGGAGAAGGAAAAAACGCGAAAATATGAGATTCATAATGTGATTTTGCATGGCTGTTTCCTAAAGTTTTGTTATGGAAATCCATGGAAAGTTGAGTAAATTCTGGCAGTAATTTTTTGGATTGTTTTTCATATTTGCTTTGCCTTTTTTTTTGTTCTTGGTTTGTAGAAGAAATGTGATTAAATGATGGACTATATTAGAAAGCAGGCTTTGTAGTAAATGGTTTCAAGAGCTTGAGGAGGCTATTTCTTGGGGCGGGAGAAGCTAAGAATGCAATTAGATTGTGCATGGAGAAAATGCAAAGAAATTAGTTAATTTCTTTTATCTTTCTACGTGTTCGTGTTCGACATAAATTTTTTGAAACAAACTTCTTTGTACGGAATTTTTCTTTCATGACAATCCATTCACATCCTAGATGGATATTTTACCACCACCAATAATAGTAGCGAGGAATATTTACAATTATGTGGATCTCATTTAGGCGTTCACCGTTTCCCCACACTCCTAAATGTAACTTCGATGGCTGTTATTTGTTTGTATTTTTTTTTTCTTTTTTTGTTTGTTTTTGCCCAAAGCAATTTGCTTTCAATGTTTAGTATTTTTTTTTTTTTTTTAACTTTCCATGACTTATTGTTGAATTTTTAAAAATTTTGATTGAATAGAAAAAACCAAACTATTTGGTTTTTGCTTTCTTAATGCTATTTTTATTTTATTTTCATTAAGAAGAAAACTATATAGAGTGTGCTTGTTGAAGCATGGTTCAAAGTCGCCGGTATTAGTCCCGCAGAGCTCGGATGGTCCCAAGATGTATCGGTCGTGTATTGGTCAGTATCGACGATATGCAAAATAATATGATTAAAATATTTAAACTTACATTAAATATTATATAAATTATTAGAAAATTAAATATAATTAAAATAGCTAAAAATTTAATAAAACAATTTTTATGTATTTAACATTATTTAAATAGTTAATGAAGGATTAGGAAAGATATTTATGATAATACTAACAAAGAAGAAATTATTTTAAATCAAACATAGACGTAATATCTTTTTAACAAAATGTCATCAAGTACATCGAATCGATACCATGTTGAATGGCCAGGGGGCTTGAAAATCATCATCATCATCATTAATTTTCTGGCGAGCATACAAATCGGGGCGATAATTTGCATAATGAATGTGGTTGGAAAGAATTGTTCATTACTTGAATGTGTTGGTTGAGATGATTGGCTTGATGATCCATAGTGAGAAAATATGACCTTGGAGGCATTTGGAGGCACCGACACCATGATAGTATCTAAAACCTCGATAAGCGAGATCTGCGTATCGAAGATTGATCATATCCGCCAGAATCACTAGCTCATGTTCCAGTAGTTGAATATTGATCAAAATCATACCATTAAAAGCATTAAAAAGAGTATCCCACTACGCACCCGAGGATTATGGTAGGATGTCTCACTCACGAGAATGGAATTATTGATCCTAGAGCGTGTTGGAAGTGCTTATCAACTCTGGTTATAGTTGGATCTGTAATCATGCCCACTAGAATAGTCATCATCGCTCGAAAATGTGTCGGTCTTTCATTATTACTTTACGTTGTTCCCATATGCGGCTTTGTATCCATGATCGGTATCTTGTGTAGCATAATAGCTTCATTTCCACATTGCCCACGACATGTCATGATCAACGATAACATAACCACTATCAAATAGGGCGTTTGCTCAATGCCACAACCATTCCATTGTCCCCACTAGTGTCTTCACTATCTTCACTGCCTCCACCAATGTTGCTACCCCCTCTATTGACTCTATCGCCACCATCATCACTATTAGAATTTGAAAAAATTATTTGAGGAGCTTTACATTCTGAGAAGAGACAATGCATCTTCCTTGCATAATCTGCTTGCAACACTTTTTGTAACTTGTATACCATCATCATCATGAGCTAACCTACCTTCTTTAAAGGGAAGATCTTGATTCGACCAATCAAAATTATCAAATTACAAAATATGTTCTTCTCTTTCTCATATCCACTTATCTAATATATCATCATCATTAAAAATATGATTCAGGTCAATTGGATTATACAAATCTTCATCGCTTCGTTCTTGCATTAAATTCTTAACTTAAAGTCACATATTGTAGTAGACATAAACTAACTTATGCAACTTTTTCATTGTCAAATCATTGCACAACTTTGTGTGAATCAATGACCATGTGCTCTAATTTCTTTCACAGCCAGATGAAGAACATGTTTGGCTTAAAACTTTGACAGCAATCTTTTGAAGATGTGGACCTTTATCACCATAATTGTTCCACTATTAAGCTATTATTAAAAAAAAAAAAAAAAACATATTAGGCACCAATATATATTTAATAAAATATCTAAAAAGAATTTATTTAAAAAAGAAATAAATATAATGAATTGCACGGAAGATATTGATTTATTGCTTTTCTGGTTAGTGCATTTTCAAATTCTCTTTGACCTTCAACAAATAATTTTACCTACATTGTAATGTTCTTTACTTTATTAATGTGCATTCACAAATCTCTACAATGCTATTATAAAAAATAACACAAGTTATTGTTATACCTCATTCAAAGCTTTTGTTTGTCCATCAAATCTGGTTTTAATCTCTTGATAACCTCCTTTAGTCAATTTTAATTTTTGGATGGTGGGAGAATTGTTTGAATATTGAAAATTAGATTTAAAATATCTTGACATAAGTAAAAAAATTATTAGTTTATAATACTTTGCCTTTGTCGGGTAATATACTATAGAAGGAATAACCCGATAACAAGTTCTAAAGCAACCATATCCATTGCATTGAGAAACAATTTCTTACTTACATACACGTCAATCCTTTCTTGAAACTAGGGTTTCTGATATCAAGCTATGAGCTCTTGGATCGGATTAGGTTTGTCCTTGAGGTTGGATTGAACTTACATTTTATTTATTATTATGCATCCCTCTTGTTTCGATATTTGTTCCAATATTATTCTTTAGCAAGTTGCTTGGATGGTTCAAAGTACCAATTTCTTTCCATCTCTTTCAAAATTATTACTAATTTCTTTTAGTTTGTAATCATAAATTAAGCACTAGTTTCTTAAAATTTGTATTCATAAGTAACATTTAGTAGTCAATTCCTTTTGGATAAAACAAACAAAAAATAACAACATATTATCTCCATAATGCGTACAATATTTGTAATTTCTCATATGTCTTTGTTTTTAATTAAGTAGCATAACCATGTTTATAACTCATTTGTTTAACATGAAAAGCTTTCTGCTTGGCATAAAACTACAAAATCTGTGAAATTATACTTGTGAATAATGATAATTGCCAATTCCTTTACGGCATTGTGTTTAGTTATATGAAGTCAATTTTGATCATGGATTGTTCAATGCTTGACCGGTCATAAAATGAGACGGAAACGGGAATGATAATGATATATTTAATCAACGCGTAGTTTCAATGAATGATGGCAAAGAAATGCACTTTATGCTTTGCTTTTGAAGCATCTTTGCGGCAGAAGCATCGGATCCGGAGGGGATGGCGGTTCGAGCGGGAGCACGGTCGAATCGGAGAAGGAGCATATGGAGTGCGGAGTCTCGGATGCAAACTCATGGTCTTCCATCGGCTGCATTTCTTGCTTTAGGCGGCTTGATTTGGTGGATCTTTTCAACTCTCTTAATTGCGGAAGCCTCGGAGAAGTTGCATGTAGAGCTCTCCAAGCCCAGGAGCAAAGTGCGGATTTGACTTAGGTCTTTCACTCTTTCACAAGTGTTTGGAGAAAAAAGACGACAAACGGAAAAGACTGGAGAAAGTGTGAGTCTGAAGTTGACTGTGCTATAGGCGGTAAGATATAGTTAAATATTTAATGTTATATTATATTATTGATTAATTAAAAAATTATTATTACATTGGGGAAAGCAACCATTGTTTTAAAACTCCTTAAGTAATCTCTGACTCACTTGGCTTTCACTTTTTCTTTATTTTCCTTAAATACCCTTTCCATATTCTAATAAAAATAGAACTCAAATTATTTAAAAGATTTCTCTATACATTTAAACTATTTTAATTAATTTACAAATTGGGAAGATATGATACTTGACCCTAATATTATGATATTTAGGAAAATCAAAGTCATTCTTCTTGATATATATATATATATATATATTTACATTGACAAACTTTTGTTTTCTTTTCTTTGAACTTTAAGAAAATATCTAAAATCTTTCTTGACAGACTACTGGTCAGTGGAAAAGTGCAAAGATTTAAAGCTCATAACTTTCTTCATTACAATAAGTGAGATGTAATTATGAGTGGGGTAGGTGTTAGGAATTCTTAAAATTGCCAAACCACTTTGACTCTAGTTTAACGATATATCATAAACATATTATGAATCTCAAAATAATGCCAGACCACGACATAATAGGCTTCTACGAATAATTCAAGAGATATAAAGTTTGTATAGCGACGCCCCTAAAATAATCATGTTTATACCTATAAAGTTTGTATAGTAGAAGGTGCTAACATTGTTGGAAATTGGCAGATTCATAGGTGAAACCGCTTCTTTTCTTTTCTTCTTTATATCTGCATCACTTCTCAGGAGAGATGAGGAAAACATTCTTGTCATTAAGGCTAAAGATTGAGACATAGCTTATATCCACTAGTCATACTATATTAAGTCATTTCTAATTTTGGCCCCTCATCAAATGAGAAATATCTCTAATGTATCAACTTATTAATTCACGACAAATTTATACCCACTTAAGCCAATTGCCAAATCAATTATTAGATGGCGTTAGTTAGACTTATTAAAATTGATAACATTAACATAGCTTTATATATTTACATATGTCAAACAAGGACATCATGATTATTGAAAATTTGATGATATTGTATTTTATGAACTTAAAATGAGTTGGTTATACATGATATAAATAGTTCTTCAAGGGACGATACACATTATATAAGTCTATTTTTAAGCATTTTGTGGTTTCTCATTCTGCGCTCAGTTTGATATTGGCACAAATATGTAGCATAAACCCTGTCATTTTGTATTCAGAATTTAAAGCAATTTAGTTTGCTGCCATTTAACACATAATTTTCTTGGAATTGACTTTTGGTGGAAGCAAGGTTTGTCCTGATTGCTCTATCTTTAGGTTCCTCACCTTTAATATGTAAGAAGTAATTCACTGTGCTATTTTTGGAGAGGGTTCTTTATTTTATCTACCTATCTTTGTTTCCCTCATGGTTTGTTGATTTCTTTCTTTCCTTTTTCATGTTTGAAACTATCTCTGCCAGGTTTGGCTGGAGTCTTTGGGAAAATGTGTATAATGTCTTAGGAAAATGGCATGAATGGTTTATTTTGTTTGTCAACATGGGATTATATATTTCTGAATCGTTGGAGGCTATTATGAATGACTTTATTCAAGACACGATGATGTTTAAATTTGAAACAATGATTTGAAGGTTAGCATTCCTTTTCTTTTTTTTTTTTTTTGAGTATTGATTAGAGTGATTGTTGGATTATTTGTATTGTTTTGTATAAATGTGACGGTCTCTCCTTTTCCATGCAATGGCTTCATGTATGCAAAAAGATAATGTATGATTTTCCTTCGTTCTAAGATTGGGCCGACAAGATGCCTAAATCCAAGATCATTAAACCGATCGTGATCGCGATGAGTGCGCAAAACCACCTAAAAACCAAAGGAAAAGCCGAGAAAGACCAACAGATGTTCCGTAAACTCCTTCCAGTGAATTCAAGTTCTTCCATGAAATCATAGTACTCCTTCGCCTTCACATAATATATTCATATATGTGGGTCATGGTCTGCTGTGGGGTTATACGAAAGAAGGGTAAAAACCCAAGCAGGAGCTTAAGGCACCTCAAAGAAAGTGAAAGAAAGCTCAAGTTCAAAAGAAAACAAAGACTAAGAAATAAAAGGTTATTCATGTACCCTTTATTCTTTTACATACATACCATGAATCATCGTGAAGCCACTTCCAACAACCCCGCTGACTTACTTCCTAATTTTCCAGTTACTACCATGAAAAACAAATGTGACATCGAGTTGTGATTTATTAGCCTCTAGTCTCTGCTTTCTTTTACTGGGAGCAGATTCCATGTTGAAAGTCAAGCCAGGATTCCCTGATTTGCTTCACAAAAATCATCAGCTGCTCCCAAAATCTTCATCCCAATCAATATCCATGATCGAATCGATTCAAAGAGATTTCTCTTCATCTCTCGCATTCCTTCCTTCGGGATACAATCTAATTCTTAGAAAGTGTTCCTGGTCCAAAGTAAATTTATCTTGTAAAGAATCAGTTTTTATATAAGCCAAGTTTTTCACAATAAGGGAGTAGAAGGATGGACAATGAAAGGGTAGGATGACATTTTTAAGAGGAAACCATCCCCGATCTCTCCGTCGCTTGCCTTTGAAATAATGGACCGAAATTCATCACTGGCCTCTTCTTCCTCGCAGATACGTAAACATTCCCGTAGAAGGAATACGGATGAAACCGACTAATAACCACGGTCGGAAGTGCTGTCGCCTTCTCGTGTGAAACATTAGAACGTATAAAGATGTGTTTCATCCTTCGCAATGGCAAAATATGATGGCATACTTATAAGCCTTGCAGCCAAAGTGCTAGTCTGGCCATCAAAAGCATAATTGTAGAGCCCTGTGGCAAAGCTCCACAATACCCATTCGTCATTCCACCATTTGATGAGATTCCTTTCCTCTTTTCACTCTTTTTATTTATCCATCCTCGGGGGATAATGTTTATTGTTTGCGTTCCAAGAACGATGTTCTTGATGTATGGTTGTCGTAGTTTCTGGGGCTTGTTTGCAGGCTGAAACCTTCAGTGTAAACCATTATCACATCAAGTAGAAATAGTGGAAAGCTTATGGCCTACCAGTCCCATAGGTTTTTACCTTTCATTCGGGGGGGTTTTCCAATGGTAGTGGCCATTCCTTTGTATCGTGGTCGATTTATTTGTTACTTGATTTCGGGGCTTTTGTTTGCTGATTAATTATTTGTTTAACTTCATTTCTTTGGTAATACGTAGGGAAATATCATTTTTAGAATAATTGTATTCGTAGTCTTCCTAACACCATATCCAAATTCCTCCGAAATATCTGGCGTAATTTTCCACAGCCATTCACGAACATAGGTAAGATGCTCTTACCTAGCAAAAAAATTCAGGTTCCCTTCTTCTATTCTTTCATTATTTTATTGTTTTTCTTCTTATTAATAGCATTTTCGACTTGTTTCTTTCTATATATTTATGGTGTTAAAGTCATATGGTGCTGCTCATTAAACTAATAATTACAGAGTACTATGGAACCATGCCTAGACCATCAATTAGCATTCGTATTCGCCGCTACTTAAATCGTGATATCATATAGATAACTAAGTATTTAGCTGCATATTTATTTTATGCTTACGCTAGTGGTACTGGCATGCTAATGCCTCACATTTTAATATTGCATTATATGAACCTCGAAAAGAAGTGTTATAGCCACACCCGTGCCTCTTAATATTACAAAAATATATAATATCATTGCAGCCACTTCAGGAAGTTAGAGAAAAACCACACTACCTTCCACCTAATGAAAATCAGGCCTCCATGGAATCGTTTCGGTGCCGTGGTCGCTTCTATCGGGATTGCTTAGGGCGATTCTCAACGACATTTCTGAGTATGGAAAAGTAGCTAGGAGGCATGGCAAAGTTTTACCAACTCAACCTCCTCTTAACATTTCCGCTCGTCACCCAAGATCAATCTGGCGGTTTACTCATGTACACCATAGTGCAAATTCATCACCATTTTCCTCAACAAGCTTCTTCATCTCTCAAGTGGTACTCCCAAGTCTATGTTATCCCCCTCAAGTATTACTCATCATAAACCCTTGGCTTATTGCAAATATATTTTACTCTGAGTGCCTCGTATTGCATTCACATTCTTTTCTCTTCTCTCACCATCTCATTAACAATATTCAAAACTATAAACATCACTCAGATGAGACACCTCCAATGTTTTCAGAGAATAATTTCGGAGCAATGTATCCCAATGTTCTCAAAAGAGCCGAGACACCATACTTTCATCTCTGTTTAATACAACTTTCGCAAGTGCAAAATATGAAACGTGTGAAGTCCCGCACGAGAAGGACACAAACTTTTCATTTGAAACACACTATGTCATCGATGTCACAGCTTCCCTTGTGATAATGCATGATGAGATAGTTTCCAAGAGCTAGCGAAACCCAATCTACAAGCTTCTAAGTCAAAAGTAGAAAAGAGAAACAACAAGTAACACTTAATTGGTTTATATATACACCCATAAAGTAAAGAACCCGCCACACGAAAGCTATAATTTAATTATTTCACATCCTTACCTAATCCTACCGCAAGATTCAATTTGCATTTAAGATCTCTTTGAATGGATAATATGTCAGAGGATTTTTCCCCATATAAAGAGGAGGTGTTTTAACGATCCGATTTTTAATCCTAAAACACTGAGGCAGTTACAAAGTACGATCTTGCCAATTAAACTATTGATTCCGAATTTCGTCCGTAAATTTTCACAAAGAAATGCATGTTTTCTATAGTGAATATGAGCGCATTATGGTCCTTTTTCATCCACTCCATCCTCATCTGTGTATCTACCCTTTGTGTCATACCACGCTTCTGCCTCGTGAAACGTAAACCGGGTTTTAATTCTGCTGATTGCATTTAAAGATGGAATCACTCATGACTTACTGGATGCCTGAGCTGAACGACCACCCACTTTGCCACCTGGGATAGGTGTTTCCATACCGCGGCATCCGACGAGTCATGCACAAGCACTCAGCCTGATAGAGGACTCCGCTGGGTCCTCTCACCACATATCTTAAACCCCACATTTCTGGGGAATGCGAACTTCAAAATAACAATTTACGGGCGAAATACCACCTCGCGAGGTGGCTTGTTTCATTTACGTGTCCCTCGTTTCCAAGAACAATTCCTCGGGAGAAGTTCCCACTAATCTCGTCACATTGTTTGAATCTTAAGTGTCCCTCAATTTGATCGAAACAAGCTCATAGGAAAAACCCCCAAGAACCTGGGCCCTCTCAACCTCCTAAAACGCCACCCCAAGTTCCTATTAACAACCTTACAGGGAAAATCCCGCCTTTAATTGGGAATCATTATCCTCATCACACTTTCGTTAGGATAACCATTTGAAGGTAGAATTCCCCGAGGAACTCTCGTCAATCGCGCAACTTGAGCTTATCTTCAATTAAGTTACAACAAACTAGCCTAGCATAATACCTTCTTCCCCTCTATAATCTTCATCTTAATTATAATACATCGCAAGCAACCAACCTCAGGGGGAGCATTCATCCGCATATCAGGTCTTCCTTCCTCATCTCTCGGGGTCTCTTCGCTTCGTAAACAATTCACAGTCCTCGTTCCAGTTCATTATCCAATGCTTCAGCCCCCATGATATATCCACTTTTCATTTTGATAAGACTTTCACCTGGATCAGCTCCCACAAGATCCGGGAAGGCTTCAAAATCTTCAAATCATAAACACGAGCGCACATCGGGTTCTACGTAAGGTGATCATGACTTAGATTTCATTACCTCCTTTTAGTAAACTCCGCACTAAACTTAAAATATTTGGTTCATGACAATTCCTCAAAGCTTCTTTTGGCCGCCTCATCTATGCTTCAATCTTTCAACTCGGGATTAACTGGATTTCGAAATAAATGAGATCTATGGAACAATTCCTTATGGAATTTGGAAAACTCGTCAATCTCACATTCTCAGCCTCAGAGTAACCAGCCTATTAAAAATATTCCCTCACCTTCGCATGAAATCTTTCATGAAATGCAGCCCTCGGGTTTTTGGGGAAGAAAAACTCTCCTGCACCATACCATTGCTACCGTAAATCCCAACCCCGTTGAATTACCTCTATTTATATGACAACAACTCGTCTGGGGGAAAGCCCCTTCAACCCAGCCCTCCCTACCCTAATAATAGATGTGGATTCTTTCAAAGGGCAACCCCACCGGTTCAATCCCTAAAGAACTCAGGATATTTCCTTCTGCAGCATTAGTGTTCAACTTCTATGGCAAATGCCGTCTCGACCGTTCACCGCCATCGAAAGTTAGGGAATTTATTAAATGTCATCCTGGATGCTTCGCCAACAGACATCCGCACTCTTCCAAACTCTTTAGGTAAATGCGCTGCGGATGGAAGATCTTCGACTAGATGGCAACTTTTCAAGGAGAAATTCCTAGTCCTCACAGTTTAAGAGGTTCAGAATATATTGATCTTTCTCCCCAAACAAATTTGCGTGATTCCCGAGTATCTCGGGGAACTTCCTTTCTTAACCTATTCTAGTGGAACTCTGCCATTCAATCAACTCAAGGAGAAGTGTTCACATCAGCCTTTGGAAATACGACCATAGTTTCAAATAAGGTGGAACTGCATCATGTGGAGGCATCCTGAGCTTAATCTTCCATATGCCCCACCTTACTCCACAAACAAGGATCTTGCAGTCAAAATAGTCATTCCAGTGATTAGTATTGCTGCTTCATGCTTTATTTTGCTGGCGATCTTCTTCATAATCCGTCACTGGAAAAGCAAATTTAATGTTTCCTCTCCAGAGCTGTACAACAGTCAGTTTCGGAGGGTCTCATACTCGGATCTTCACAAAGCTACCGGAGGCTTCTGAATCCAATGGCATAATTGGTACCTGGGGTTATTATGGCTGTGTCTATAAAGTAGAGGTGCAAATTCTTGAACAAGACACAGAATAGCCACAGCAGTGAAGGTGCTAAATCTTCAGCAAAAAAGAGCTTCCAAGAGTTTCTATGTCGGAGTGAAAAAGCTTTTCAGGAAGAATTCCTCACCACAGGAATCTTACTTCAAAACATTGAGTGCTTGCTCAAGCTTGGACTCTCAAAATGTTTTGATTTCAAGGCTCTTTCCTAGCTTGAATTGATGCTGACAAGGGAAGCTTTGAGGGGTTTGGCTCCATCCAAAAGTACTACAGAAGATCATGATCATGAACCAAAAGACTCAACCTTCACAGAATTTTTGAATATTGCTATTGATGCACGTTTCATAATAGAGTTATCTTCACAACCACCTGGATGGCATTATTGTTCACGGTGATTCAAGCCCAACAATGTCCTTTCTCGACGACACACACTGACTGCCTCCATGTCGGTGATTTTTGGTCTTGCAAAGATTATCTCCGCTGTTTCTAGCGCTACTACTACTCACCCAAATCAAAGCAGTTCGGTTGTGGTAAAAGGATCCTTGAGGTACATTGCTCCAGGTATGAATAATTTGATTAGAATCTTTTCTTTTCTTTTCTTTGTTTCAGTTCTCTTTGCTTGCAGGAGTTTTGGATTCAGTGAAAATAAATTCAGAGGGATATAACTTAGTTTAGGGGTACATGATAAAATATATGCTGGCAGTGTGGCCTTTATGAACTCTTTGTCCAGTGTTTTTCAGAACTTTAGAAGGGGCATATGTCTCGTGAGCACTTACTGGCTCCACCCTGTAGTTGCTTCAGTTCTTATTGCTTGCATGAATGGAGAAAATAAATTCAGGAGAGTACAACTTAAATAGGGGCATGACGGAATGCTGGTAGAAATGGCTTCCTTATGATGAACTCTTGGTCTCATGTTTTTCAGAACTTTGAAGGGACAATGTTCCTGAGCACTTACTGGCTCCGCCTCTATAGTTGCGTCTGTTAATTCTATACTATTTCAAGTAGATCAGATTATTAATTCAAGTTGATCAGCTTTGAAATATTTTTTCAATTGGATTGGCAGAATATGGAGGAGCAGTAGGGCGTTTTGGCTGAAGGGAGATGTACACAGTTAGTGGAATTCTTTTGCTTTAAATGTTCATGGGAAGAATGCCAACCAGTGAGGTGTTCAGAGCTGGTTTTGCACCCTTCATGATCATGTAGGAAAATGTCTTTCCCAGAAGGAGTAAATGAGGCTGGATCCGCATTTGATCCAGCAGCTGGAAGCAGATGGAAGAGACCACATATTGGAGAGCATCATCTCAGTTCTGAGAATCGGTGTCATGTGTTCCAGTCAATCTCCAAGAGACAGAATGGAGATGGGAGATGCAGTCAACCAACTCCACTCCATCAGAAACCTCTTGTTGAGGCTTGACCTCAATGAGGGAAGGCACGTCTCGGGCCCCACCCCTCTCTAGTATTAATGCTCACGGAGCCAAAAACATGTGACAAGAAACTCTTCAACATTCTTCTGATGATTTTTTTTTTTTTTATAATTTTTGGTGAGGCTATGTTATGTTAAAGATATTATATCTCATATGCTGTAACTCAAATCTTACAAGCTTGAGCTTTTATGAGAGTTAGTTCTTTAATATGATATCAGATTTTGAATTTCTTTATTGAATATGGGACCGTAGAGAAAGCAATTAATTATATAGAGATTCATAATGCAGATTTTCTGCACTCAGCCTTAAGTTTCAAGCTGTAAATCAAACGGAAAGCTTGAGCAAAAGTTTACGCCAGCAATTTCTTTGGATTTGCTCTTTATTTGTTTTACCTTTTGTCTTTGCCTTGTAGGAAGAAATGTGATTGCAATGATGGATCTATATTGTAAGTTTTGTGCCTGTGTTTTAAATGGTTTCAAGAGCTCTGAGGGAGTATTATATTAATATTATTTCATAGGCAGGAGAAGCCAAGGAATCTCAAAGCTTAGATTTCAAAAGATGGAGAAAAATGCACAGAAACAAGTAATTCCTTTATCTTTTCTACGTGTTCAGTTCGACATAAATTTTGAAACAAACCTTTTGTACCAGAATTCTTCTTTCCCATGACAATCCATTCATCTAGATGGATATTTTTACTCACCTTCACTCTAAAATGCAAAATTCTCACCAATAGCTGCCAGCTGAATTACTTCTGGCATCATGTGGATCCTACTAGACGTTCTCACCGTTTCCCCCACACCCTAAATGTAACTGTGATTATTGCTGGGTTTGCCTTGTATTTCTTTTCTTCTTTTCTTGTTTTAATTTCTCGTCTGTGCCACCTTATTTCAATGTTTAGCATTTTTTTCTAACTCTCCATGGCTTATTGTTGAATTTTTAAAATTTTTGATTGTATAGAAAACTCAAACTATTTGGTTTTTTTGCTTTTCTAATGCTATTTTATTTTATTTCTTCATTAAGAAGAAAACTATAGAGTGTGCTCTGCAGCTAATGGTCTTCAAAGTCACAGATTTGGCCACCGACTGATGGTCCCAAGACGTATCTGGCCGCGCCAGATCGTCAAGATCTACCGACATGCAAAATAAATATGATTAAAATATATAAAACTTATTAAAACATTTATATAAATTATTAGAAATTAAATATAATTTATAATAAAAATTTAATAAAACAATTTTTTATGTATTTAACATTATTTAAATAGTTAAATGAAGTGCAAACGGATTCAGAAAGATATTTATATGTTACTAATAAAAGAAATTATTTTAAACTCCAAACATACTGACTAACAAAAATGTCATCAAGTACATCAATCAATACCATGCCTGAATGACGAGGGGCTCCAAAATCATCATCATCATCATTACATTCACGACGAAAGCATACAAATCAGACGATAATTTGCATAATGAGTGAATGTGTTGAAAGAATTGTTCACATTTGAATGTGTTGGCTTGAGATGATTTGCCTGATGATCCATGCTAATTAGGTGTAAATATGACCTTGAGGTCGTTTTAGGCTCAACACCAAGCTCTATATATCTAAAACCTCGATGCTGATTCACTCATATCAAAAGATCGACCATATCCGCTGAATCACTAGCTCACGTTCTAGCAGTTGAACATTGATCAAAATCATACTCCACCAAAGCATTAAAAATTATCAATTACTCAGTTATGATAGGGATCCATCTCCCCACTCCCCCCGAAATGGGGTATCGATCCCAGAGCCAATGATCGGAAGTGCTTATCAATCCGTTATAGTCGATCCGTAATCATGCCCACCAGAATAGCCTTCACGTCGAAAATGTAATCGCCTTTCCACATGTGCTTTCGTTGTTCCCATATGTCCCGGCCCGTGATCCACGACGCATCTCGTGCGGCATAAATAACTTCATTTCCCCGCGCCCACGACATGTCACATCAACTCGACAACATAACCACTATCAACGAACCGCTTGCTCCAATGCCACAACTCTCGCTCCATCGGGTCTCTCACCAGTCTTTCACTCATCTTCACGCTTCCACTCAGTCGTCAAGTACTCCCATTGACTCTATCGCCTCACCATCATCACTATTAGGAATTTGAAAATTTATTTGAGGAGCTTTACATTTACGAGAAGAACCAATGCATCTTCCTCGCGCACACGTTGCACGCCTTTACTACCCTACAGAATCAGGCTACCATCATCATCACGAGCCATCTACCTTTAAAGGGAAGATTCGATTCAAACTAATCAAAATTATCAAATGACAAAATATGTTCTTCTTCATATCCACTATCTAATATATCATCATGATTAAAAATAAGGGATCCAGTCAATCGATTATACAAATCTTCATCGCTCTTCGCATTAAATTTTTAACTCAAAATCACATATTGTAGTAGACATAAACTAATCCTATAAATTTTCATCACAAATCATCGCAACATTGTGTGAATCAATGGATCATGTGCTCTAATTTCTTTCACAAACTGCATGAAGAACATGTCGCTTTAAAACTTTGACATCAATCTTGAAGATGTGGACCTTCATCACCATAATTGTTCCACCATTGCTTATTATTAAAAAACATATTGTGCACCAATATATATTTACTAAAAAAATAATAAAAATTTTTATTTAAAAGAAATAAATATAATGAGTACCGGAAGAGATTGATTTATCAAGCCGGGTTAGTGCACTTCCAAATTCTCTTTCGCCTTCAACAAATACTCCCACTATATTGTAATGTTCTTTACTTTATTAATGTACATTACAAATACAATATATATTATAAAAATAACACAAGTTATTGTTATACCTCATTCAAAGCTTTTGTCTGTCCATCCAAATTTGGCTTCAATATCTTAATAACCTCCTTTAGTCCAATTTTAATTTCTGGATGGTGGGAGAATTGCTTTGAATACTGAAAAATTAGATTTAAAAAATATGCTGACATAAGTAAAAAAAAATTATTAGTTTATAATACTTTGCCTTTAAATAAGATAATAATAACTATAGAAGGAATAACCCGATAACAAGTTATGCCAAATCCATATTCATTGTATTGAGAAACAATTTCTTACTTACCATACACGTCAATCCTTTCTTGAAACTAGTGGTTAGCAATATCAACTCGCTCTTGGATCGGATTGGGTTTTTCCTTGAGGTTTGGATTGGACTTACATTTTATTTATTATTATGCATCCTACTGTTCCGATATTTTGTTCCAATATTATTCTTTAGCAAGTTGCTTGGATGGTTCAAAGTACCAATTTCTTTCCATCTCTTTCAAAATTATTACTAATTTCTTTTAGTTTGTAATCCTAAATTAAGCACTAGTTTCTTAAAATTTGTATTCATAAGTAACATTTAGTAGTCAATTCCTTTTGGATAAAACAAACAAAAAATAACAACATATTATCTCACGAAATGTAGTACAATATTTGTAATTCTCATATGCTTTGTTTTTATAGTGAGTAGCATAACCATGTTTATAACTCATTTGTTTAACATGAAAAAGCTTTACACTGGCATAAAACTACAAAATCTGTGAAATTATACTTGTGAATAATGATAATTGTCAATTCCTTTACCAGCATTGTGTTTAGCTATACTTGAAATCAATTTTCGATCATGGATTGTTCAATGCTTGACCGGTCATAAAATGAGACAGAACAGGGGAATGATAATGATATGTTAATCCAACGCATAGTTTCAATGAAAGATGATGGCAAGAAATCTGCACCTGTAAATGCTTTTGAAGCATCTTTGCAGCACCGAGAAGCATCCAGATCCAAAGGGTATAAGCCTATAAGGCGGTTCGAACAGGAGGCATAGTTGGAATCGGAGAAGGAGCATATGGAGCGTAGTCTCAGATGCAAATTCATGGTCTTCCATCACTGCATTTCTTGCTTTAGACAAACGATTTGGTGGATCTTTTCAACTCTCTTAATTGCGGAAGCCATCAGAGAAGTTGCATGTAGAGCTCTCCGAATCAAGCAAAGTGCGGATTTTGACTTCAGTCTTTCCTCTTTCACAGTGTTTGGAGAGAAGAAAAGACAACAAACGGAAAGAATTTGGAGAAAGTATAGTGCAAAGTTGACCTATGCTATAGAGAGGTAAGATACTATTAATATTTAATATTATATTATATTATTGATTAATTAAAAAATTATTATTAGATTGGGAAAGCAACCTTTTCTAAAACTCCTTCTGATTGTCTACTGGCTACTTGGCTTTTACTTTTCTTTATTTTCCTTAATACCCTTTCCATATTCCTAATAAATAGAACTCAAATTATTTAAAATTTCCTACATACATTTCGACATTTAATTTAAATTCTACAATTAGGAAGATATGATATGACCAAATATTATGATATTCTAGAAATGGAAATTTGAGTTTTATTGGATTTTTAGAAGATGAGTCAATGAGTCCGTTAATCATACAAATTCATATGGATTTGAAAATTTATATGAAAGGACCCTTAAAATTAAAGAGAATAATTAATATTTTTGTTAATAAAATGAGAATTAAAAAAAAATTGATGATCATTAATGTTCGGGCTAGCTTGTGCATACCTTAACTAATCCTCTATTAATCCCACATGAACCTCTCTTATCCCATATTCAGTCATTTTAACGTTGAAAATGGATTTCGTAATAATTCATTTTTAAAAAAAATGAGAGACATGATATGACACTAGAAAAACATGAATTATTTATCTATTGCACTATATTAATTGAGAATTCGAAAAACACGCATAAAGAACAATGAATTAAGATATTTTGGTGTATTTTAATAACCAAAATCCATGGGAGATGATTAATTATGGTATGAGATTCTAAAATCCAAGGCAATATTTTGACTTGTCAAAGGAAACTACAATTAGCCCAAATTTAAAACTCTTAAGTCCTTGCAATGCATATTTAAACTTTAATAGCACTTTTTTTTTTTTTTGGGATTTATTTAGTATTTTGCCTTCATCTTCACTAAATAAAGGCCCATGATTATGTGAAACCTTATGATTAATTTTACAAGAAAACAAGAATAGTTTTTTTTTTTATCAAAATCAAGTAAAATTAATAAAAGTCAAAATTTCCAAATTCTGATTTTCCTTATTTCAATAACTTGCCTGGAAATTTGTTCGCGTAAAACTTTCCACTAGATATTGTTATTTAAGTAGAAATGGGGGTGAATGTACAGGAGCTGTTTTAGAATTGTTTCGAAAATGTTTATATTTGTGAATGTTTTAAGTGATAAGATTTTACTAAATATGTATTTCAATATAATCTCATTATATTAAATACACTAATTTTTAAGAATATAAATAATTTTTGTTGAGCTCAAATGAGTAGCTGGTAGGATGAGTTTAGGAGAGATATATTAAAACGATCTTCTGATAATGTAATGAAAGTCGATGAAAAAACTATAATAATTTTTTTTAGATTTTAAAAATATTTTTGAATATTATCAATACTTTTATTCAATTTTTAAATTTACTTTTATGCTAAAAAACGGCTTTTAGAGTTAGAGGCATCTATTTTTTTGACTTTTTGTTGAAAACAGTTTACTTTAGTATTTAATATGTTTGTTTTATAAATTTTTATGACTTGTATTAAATTTTTAGTTTTGACCCAGAAAAATCAAAATATTTGGTTTCTTTTTTTTATTTTCTTAAAGAATATTATATATTATATATGAAAATACAAATTAAAATATTTAGAGTAAGTCAGTAGTGAGGAGAGATAAATTAATTATTTAAATAAGAGAGAGAGAAATTAATATGGTAAGCTAATTTGAAGTAGCAGATATTTGCTAGGTAAGTGTGGACCTAAATTTGGGGTCTTGCTATTTTTTAATTTATTTTATTTTATTTTATTTTGATTTTATTTTGATTGGATTTTATTAGTTTTATTTGGAAAGGCGTTGATTCCTAATATATTTTAGGCATGTGGTCATTCACTTGTCAAGACGTATGAAATGGATTCTCCCAGTAAGTAAAAAGAAAATGATATAAAGTTGATTTGGATGTGGTCATTATTGATCCCTTAATGGGACTGAGTTTGGTTTTATGGATAATAAACAAAATATACGTTTCTATATTTTACGATAAATCAAACAAGAGTTTTTTGTCTTTATTGTTCCTCTTGTTTTCAAAAAAAAAAAAAACGCTTTTCAAAAATCATAAACAAACAAACCGAAGAAACTCTGCAAGCTAAAAAAATGGAGGCATTGTATATTGAGCAGTATTATTTTAATTACACAAATGCGTGAAGAACTAAAGATTATTGCAATTGATGAATCAATCGCGAGAATAAGAATGCTTGCGGTAGAGAATCGATGTTTTGGTTTATATACCGTGTTCTTGAGTTCTTGACTGCGGCACCCAGCGACATTCATACTGAACATCGGCGGGGCCCTTTTAGCGTCCCTTTGGCCTTCTGCTACCACAAACATCCATGCTCTTAACTGCATTTATTTGATGACTTCCAAAAGCTTGAACCCATTAAACCTAGAACCTGGGGCCAAAGGTTGATCTCCAAGCGAGATGTCATGCTATCAAGTATGAGGATGAAGATCCTTTGCTTCTCCATAATCTTCGGCTTTGGTTGGGTGGCGACTACCTCACCGGAGTTCGAGATCGAGAGAAGAAGGGCGTATTTATGACAAGGAAGTGGAATCAATCCAGATTTCCCTCTGAGTTCTTCGATTTAGGCCTTTTTACTATCAAGTAAAATCTAGGATTTAAACCCAAATACTTGCTACTTCATATATAATAATAGGACTTAAAATTTACCATCAGGGTCATAAACGGACATGGCATATTTCCTAATATATTACCTATGCCATCTGGGGATTGGTCTCCTTTATGAGGAAGAATATGGACACAAGAATGGCAAGATGGAACATGAACAAGGAATGATTCCCGAAATATGGGTGAGATTGATAACATTTTCCATTGCCTAAGCTCTTCCTGTTTTCCTTAATAGGAATGTCTTTCATTAGCTGTGTACAACTGGCTAATCCGAAGTCAAATTAAAGGTGATGGTGGGTTGATTGGTTTAAAGTAATGGATAGTTCCTTGTCCTGGCACGGACAGCTATTGTTATCAAAGACAAAAAAATAAAGGTATAGAGAAAGGGCAGTGATTCCTAATATATTACCTATGCCATCTAAGGATTAGTCTCCTTTAGCGAAGTATGAGGTATAGACGCGCCAGGGAATGACAAAGATGAAGACATGAAGCGAATGGTTCCCGAAATATAGTGAAATCTTATTTTCCATTGCCTATGCTCTCCTGTTTTCCACCAATAAGGTACCTTTCATTAGCTAGCAACAACTAATCCGGGAGCAAATTAAGAGAGCGATGATGGGTTGATTGGTTAGTTCCTTGTCACGGCGCATAAAGTTTAGCGTTCCATAATCTTGAGTAAGATACGTGAGGCCCACCACTCTAAAAACCATGATTTGGCATGTGAAAATTTCCCACAAGATTGTAACGATCCCCATCCACCAAAACTAGCCTAAAGTAGTATAGGTGTAACTGCAAGATATGCAGGGTCACTTGCTTCCATTTGTAAGATTCAAATTTGAAGTCTCCTATGTGACAAAGAATTTCCAAATAATACAAAGACCTCAACAGATTCTACAGAATATCACAGATCAGGCATCAATCTGAATACAAATTTCGGTGTGACATGGATTGTTGTGCAAAAGTGAGCCTAAGGTTTATACAGCAGGCCCAGATTCTCCAGCTAACACCAGGCTAGAGATTTTGAAATAAATCATAGAGCTATCTTTATGGAGTTTTACCTTTGGGGCCCCGAGTCCTTCGGTGCACATATCTATGGTGATTGAAGAAGATAGGAGTCATGTGATAACCAATTATGGAACTATCCATGTTTAGCATCTCACACAAAATTTGACACCATGATCACCAGAGAAGAGAGGGAAAAAGCGTTATTGATAGAAATTCTATAGCAAAAGATGATTGTCTTCATAGTTCATTACTCCTTGATCCGATACGCTAGAAAGCGGCTCAATATGATAATCGATTCAAATGAGGAAAGAAACATATATGCTGAGATACATATTCACATTCACACACAGATACGCACACATGTACAAGCTAACTTTAACATTCCAAATTAGTCTTCTCAAGCACCTAAGTTGCAAGGTGAGGATAATTAAGTTTAAATGTAAAATACCTTAAGATCCGCAAATGCTATTTCAGGCTCCATCATCCAGAATTCTGCCAAATTCCTTGTGGTGTGAGAGCGTTCAGCTCAAAAAGTTGGTCCAAAGGTATAGACACTGCAAACAGCACATCCATAAGTCTTAACTTGCAGCTGGCCAGAAACAGTCAAAAAGGCAGCGGGCAAAAAACACACCCTGGGAATAATGAATCTTCCCATCTTTTGAGGATACCAGGCTTAAGCTTAGATCGCTCTTTAACCTCGGAAGATTCTCCTTAGCCTTGTTAAGTTCAGCCACAGATGCAATAATTTCTGCCTTACCAGCTTTAGCGGAATTTTAGTTGGGCAACAGCCTCTCCTTTCTCCTTAACAGGGTGCCTTGGCAGCTTCTATATCAGCTTCTGATGGAGGGTTCTTAATAAGTTCCTTTTCCACCTTCTCTGCATCACCAATCAAGGTTGTAACTTGGAAACATTTCCTGCTTACCCTCACAATCACTGGTGGTGACAATTGGAGTGTGTATATAAAAGAAAGCTGTGCTTCTGGAAGAGCGATGTGGAGTAGCGCATAGGCCCAGCGCGTCTGATTCTAGCGGCCGCAGATATCTGAAAACAAAATAAATGGAAGCTACTGACAATGAAACGAAGGCAACATAAAATTGACATACAAATTAAGATAATGTTATTGTACAAATCTCTTTAGCAGGAGGCATCTATTCAACTTGGATCGTAGTGAGGAATGGAGTTCTAACTAAATTAAACAAGTACCCACTAAATGTCACGTCCATGTAGGAATTTGAAGTCAGAAAGTGTTGCATTTCAGACCATAAGTGCATCTAAAAGTAGTGATACAGGGAGAAAAGGGATGATAACTATTCAGCTAAGGGTTTAGCTTTAAAGGAATTGTGAGCATTTAGGTGCCCAATCGCAATTGTAGATTGATCTCAAATTAAGAATCTTCTAGATTAAAATTAAAGTGTGTGATGATATTACTTTTCCTTCTTTGCTCAGTAACCATTATGATTCAAAAGTAAATAAAAAATTAGCTCTTGACATTTCACTATAAAACTCAGGGATTTGACATTGGAAAACACAAAGACCTTAAATAACAACAAAATTGGGAATGTGTCATAAATGTTTATCTTACCCACTAGCCTCTGACATATTTATTCTAAAAATTCTTTATTTCTTTTTCCCCTTTTTGGTTGAGGATGTGGAATTAGTGAATTCTGGCATGTTGGCTTCTCAATATTCTTTCATGCAGATTTAACCCATCAATCTTTGATAATTTGGCAAAGCATGATCCCTCCATGCAGATTCAATCCATAATCCACCAAATTCAGTATGTGTCACTAGATCAAGAAAAGTAAACGGATGTTTCAAATGATAAATCCTCTTTCTTGGAAAAAAATCCGAAGTGACTTTAAAAATGAGTTTTATTTTCCCAATTCAAAATAGCACTAAGTCCAATTCAAATCCCATATTTCTCCCCTTTTCCTCAAAATTTTAAACATCCCCGAAGACCACAACTTCAAATCAGATTCATTCCTGGGAAGAAACTGAAAACCTTTCTTAAAAAAAAATCATTATCACTAAACAAATCAATAGAAACATAAAAAGAGAGAGTACCGTGTTGGTTCTCGGTCGAAAGTGAACAATATCTCTGAGAAACTCAAGGGTTAGCCTGGTCTTGGGCAACGGATACTTGGCTGGATCCACCGGACCAACATGATGGACATTCTCAACCCTGAGCTCCACCCTCTGCTTCGTCCCCTCCACGATAACCTGAAGGTTCGCCGGGCAGGACCCGTCGTTGAGTTCAAGAAAAGCAAATGAACCACCGACCGGCCTTGACCCAACCCCGACGGTCTGACAGAGCTCTGCCATTGGACCGCTCTGGTGCTGTGATGAAGCTCTGTTGGCTGATCACTATAAGCCCTAATGGTTCTTATTCCCCTGAAGGCCCTTGTTTTTTAGTAGAGCTGCTTAAATCCACAGTCCACGATGGTTCTATTAAATTTGCTAACACAAAATAATTGGGGATTAGGGCTATTTTGGTAGCTCTTTTTTTTTTTTTTTCAATCATGAAATTGGCTTATCACATAAATTAAATAAAAAAAAAGCTTTCACAAGAAATAATATTATTCTAAATTATATATTAAGCGTACACATAACAATGCTAGTGAGATAATATAAAAAAGTATAATAAATAAATGATTTTGTGTTTTATTTTGTAAGACTCATATTCAAAGCTAAGTAAAAAATAATTACATTTTGAGTTGAACATAAAACCTAATTGAGAAAAAAAATGATAAATGATAGAATAAAGCTGAATATGGATATGAATATTATATTAATGGAATAGAATTGAATGTGGATGAAAAAAACATGTATAAATTAAATGGTTGAAATCAAAATCATGAATGTTATTGTATTAATGGAGATAGGGTGAATGTGGATATGAATATATATTAATGGAATAAAATTAAATATGAACCAAAAGTATATTTTCATGGTCTGATGATTTGTTGATTATTAGAATTAAGAAGGATAATTTTGGAAATGAAAAATGCCAAAAAACACTTCGGACTCTTACTTTATATATATATATATATATATATATATATATATATATATATATATATAACTTTAGATCTCTAAATTATTTATTTATATTTATTCAATGGTCGATATATCTATGTATTTAATGATTTTGAATTTAGATAGGTACAATTTTGTCTTATGTAACATTAAATTCAAATAAAACGATAATAGGAGAATGCGTCTGCGTTTGTTCCTCTCCACCCTCTTTTATTTTTTAATTTTTTGAAAACAATAAATTAAGAGAAAAATAATTGTTTTTAAAGAACAACAAAAATAGTATTTTCTATGTTTAAAACAACGGTTCTAAAAATCCTTAGTTTAAAAAAAATCATGAAAAATATTAAATTCAAATTATAAGAACAATTTAAAAAATAGAGGGCCAGTTTGACTAAAAAATGTTTTTGAGAACCTTTTTTAAAACCAATTTGGTGATCCCTAAAAACTATTATTGTTTTTTGAATTTAATATTTTGTATGTTCAGCGTATTTTTAAGAACAAAAAGAAAAATTAAATGTGTTTTCATATGCTCCTTATTCTTTAAAATAAAAAAACAATTTTCAAAAATTGTAACCAAACAAACCTTTACATTTTTTATTGTCAAAAAATCCTTCTTTTTTTTCTTTTGAAAATATATTTGCTTAGAAAAAGCGAAAATGTTTTATTTATTTGATAACTAAATATTTTAGTTATAATGTAGGAAATTGTCTTAATTGAAACTCAAATCCGAGACACTTTTCCTCATTACATTATCGAGTTTGAAACATTGAAGCTTTGCACTACATGAGGATCAGTCAAAAGTGAAAATGTTTTAAAAATTAAATAAGGCACCTTATTTGTCCTTAATTTTGTTTTTTAATTAATAATCTTTCTTGAAATAAATGTGAAGAATGAATCACAAGAAGAAATGCTTGGGCCCAGTGACAGTAACTTAGTATTGGGCTTACATCAGGTTGGATCGATTATAAGGCCCAATCATTAGCTAATCTCAGCCGCCTTAGTCGCATCCATATATTCATGTCGGAAAACCTCAATCCTAATACTACATTTCCATTGTTTGGGCCAAAGCCAAGAAAATGGTTAGAGGATTGTCGTCGGGTACAGGCCTATGACAAGAAGCGAGAAGGAGAAAGAGCTCAGGTTTTGCAAGCAGTCAAAACAAAGGAAACTAGGGTTTGAGGTGGAATGTTTGGATAACGGGATAAGTTTAATGGCTAGGTCAACTCGATCAGATGATGATTTGCCCGTCGGGCGATTAAGTCTAACCAAATTTGAGTACATTTTTTTTTTTTTGTCAATAAAATTAGAGCCTATACGACCTTAATTTCGGGTTAGTGCAGCTAGCCATGAGCGAGCTCAAATTACCAGCTTTAAATATTATAGAACTAATTTATTTTGTTAAAAACAAATAATGATGTTTCAAATTTTAATAATTAACTTATTGTATTTTACTTAGAGCACCAAAAATAAAGCATATTACATCGAAGTATATATGTGATTTTGAATTGCTAATTTGAAAAATATGAGGGAAGAGATTTTTATAAAATCAATTTGGTATTCTTTTTTTTAACATTTAATGGCACTACATTTTGGTTCCTAAAAACTATTATTGAAAAGTTTTGAAATAATAAAATAGTGTTGTTCTCTGACTTTTCTTAATTTAGTATTTTTACGTGTTATTCGTGTTTTCACAATAAATCAAACGTGTTTTTGTGTTTTATTCCTCTTGTTTTTCGAGGAAAACGTTGTTCAAAAATCATAAACATACAGACTCGAAGAAACTCCGTAAGCTAAATAAATGGAGGCATTGTATAATGAACGATAGAGGTTTGTTAATTTTTAATTACATAAGACCCATAAACCCACCATGATCACCAAAAACAAAGGCATTGGAAAACAAAGAAGATTATAAAAATTAGTTAATCAATCCCTTAGAATTCTTGCAGTAGAGAATCAATGCTTTTAGTTTCTCTTCATGTTCTTAAGAGTTCCTCACACTACAACACCTTTCAACCTTCCATGTCGGTTTTATCGGCAAGGCCCTTTCGACGTCCTTTGGCCTTCCTACAACCATGTAAAACCCAGGGATATGATAACAATTTTCAAAAAATGACGCCATAATCTAAAATTAGTACCATCTAACTACAAAACAAATTTTTTTTTAATTTCATATGGTTTCACTTTTCATAAAATGACACCATAAACCTAAAACTAACATTCACAATTAAATATTTTTTTATATGATGTGTCACCTTTATAAACTTTAAGTCATACGATGTCATTTAAAAATAACACAATAGTGGTTCGATAGTGTGCCTATACCCACAGAAACGTTGACTCAAAATTTTACTATTATTAAAATAGGATTATATCTCGTATTTATAGTAACCCTGGATATGATCAAATTACAAAAATACTCTTATAACCTGAATATACCGTATCATACTCTGTAAGGGCTTAGCCCTACTCCGGTATTTACCCCATTTTACTCTTAATATGAGTTAAAAATTGTTTTTGTAGTAGTGACTTTTTAGACGACATCAACATACGTCTCTTGTAGTGCCTTGTTACTACAAATTTGGTCATTGATGAATTTTCTCACTGAATTATATATAAAGTATCTCCTATTAATTGAAGATAGTCCCAAAAGGATGGTTCTTACTTTATTTCCTTGCCCCATGTGTGTCTCTGTTTGTTTTTAGGGAAAAGGACACCCAAAAAAGAAAAAAGAAAAAGAAAAATGATATGAGTAGAGCAGAGAGGACAATGCCATCCCGAAATCAAAAAATATACCATGCATGTATTGAGAGTTCAAATAAGATAGAAAGAATATATTATTGTACAATGAGCTAATAGACTCTGTAAATAATGTGCAATCACATTCGACTTAGATAATGGATGCTACTTGCTGCACTAATCTAGATGCTCTATCTGTGTTTGGTTCCAGAAATTTTTGGGAAAAATGGAAAGGAAAAGAAAATAAAAGGAAAGAAAAAAATGAAGTTAAATCTAACATATTATTTATATTTATTATTTAAAACCTATTTTATTTATTTTAATTCATTTTTAAAAGGGAAAATAACATAAAATAAAAAAAAAACCTTGAAATTGGAAGTTTTTTTTGCATATTAACCCCCTTTAACATTTGTTCAAATATAACTTAATCATGTTAAGTCAAAACTAAATAGTTATTGTGTATGATACAAATCTAGATTTAACCCTCTTCAAGTTTGTTCAAATGCTAATTTAGTGATGGTTAAATCCGATATATAAAAAAGGGAATTATATTTGTAATATTTTTTGGGTTTTAATATATTTAAAAGTAATTTTATCTAAAATGAGGATATTTTAAAGTTATAAAAATAAGAAGTTAGTTTCATAAATAACTTTTTGTTTTTATCCCTTTAAACCAATTCTTTTTTTTTTTAATTTAATATGGAACTTAGGACACTTGGAAGGAGTGGGTGGTCAAGAAGAGCTTATTATATATATATTTTAGGAATTAAAATTTTTTTATTATATCAATATATTGTAGATCTTTTACTCAAAGATAAAAGCAATTAGGATGACTCGAATCGGCCCATTTATTTACTTCAAAAATTTTGATTGGAAGAGTTTTTGTAGTGATTTGATAGATCTGAGGTCGGACTTTGGTTTTGACCGAAAGGAAGGTGTTAGAAAAGAAAGAAAAAAAAAAAGGGGTAAAAGATATTATATTATAGGTTATGTTATTTGTTTCAAAGGAGCGGATATTAGATGTGAGGATGGAGTCCTTTATACTCTCAAACTTTTCTCTCCCGATTACAAATATATATTGAAATATTTTAAATTATTATTTTAAAATTTTAAAGCAGGAAATAGGTTCGATTATCGATTTTACTTTCAAAATTTTAAAATAACCGAACCAAAACCAGAATAAATGGTAAGAGGTTATCTACGGTAGCGATTAGGCAGTGAGCTTGTCTAATTAGCTATATATAATATAGGGATTTATTTTTAGGATAATTATGTTTTAAGGTTAGATGAGACTTATATTTAATAAAGAGTCAGGTAAAATCCACCTAAGCATTTCCTTTTTCTTTTTCTTTTTCAATTTGTCTTGATTTTTTCGTGAGTATATTTTATGTTTTTAATTAGTTCTAAAACACCATATCTTATTTTCAATTATTTTGAATTTTGAATTAATAAAAATAATTATTTTAAAATTTTATTTATCTATTTTTTTTTTCTTTCTTATATTTTGTTTTCTTTATTTTTAATGAATAAATGTCAAAATTAATTATTTTGTTTTCTTCTCTATTTTCTCCTTTTAGTACTTCTTAGGTTTCAAAGGGAGTCGAAACTGTTTTTGTTAGAAACATGATACTCATATTGAACTCGAATACATCAAACTTGAGTATTTATGAAAATTGGAGTTTGGTTTGATGGAATATCATTGGTTCAAATCCACATTTATGCATTAATGAGTATTTGTTCCATAGTTGTAATAAATATTCAAGGTTTGGTGTTTACCTTTTCTACATTGTCTATGTTTGGTTCCCAAAAAGTACTAAAAAAAGAAAATAATAATAATAATAATATTAAGGAAAATGATTTTCTTATATTTTTGTGGTCTAATGAAATTAAAAAAATTAAATATAAATAAAATTACTTAGAAACTTATAAAATTTTAAATTATTTTTTATATTAACGAGTTAAAATAAATAAAACTTGTATGAAGTAGTAAGTGAAAAAAATATGTGAGAATTAACTCATTTTTCAAAGTGACGATGTAAATAAATATATATATCGTGGGCCCACGAATCCCGTAATTAAGTCCGGGGCCCATGCAGATGGACAACCCATCAAAATTAGAGGGGGCTGTTTGTCCTTTGTGCGGATTCTCCCCTCTACTCAGGTGGGTAACCCATCTATCATATTTCCAACGGAGTTTTTGTTGTGGCAGGGATTACTAGTTTGTTTCCTAGAAGTGAGTGGAAGAGGGACTGTTATTCTTTTATGCTTTTCACTTAGAATTTCAGCTTCATGTTTCACATTGTTTTTGTTGCTGTTAGGACTTCTCCATTTCTACTCTGACTGTGAAATTGCCAATGCTCAGGACTAGGGTTTCCCTAACGAATCTCTTTGTTGGGATGGTGAGTTCCTCCAATGGAGGACATCCTTCACCTCGAAGTTTTATGATATGATATGATATTCTGGCACCCTTGTTTTTGGATTTAAGCTTTTTCTCAGCGAGGAGTGCAGCGATTTAAAGGAGTGGTGAAATCCTCTCTGTGTCTGAGGAAATTCTTGTTCGAAGCTCGAGAATGGTCTACAGGTGGGTTGCGGCCCCCACCTTTTTGAACCCTACCACGATGAAACTGGATTACGAGGCCTTTATTACTGCGCTCTGATTTAGTATTTACCATCTAGGGTTGCTTAGGGAGTTACGATGCCACTCGAATTTTTTTTGTGTTTGTTCTTGCGGAGATTCATGTCTTTGAATCTTTTGACCATTCACGGATTTTTAGGGTTAATTGTTAAATAGCGGTCATGCAGTGCAGTGGATCTTCAATAGGAGACTAGTTTTTCGAACGGAGCGATTGGTGATCTTTGTATATTTCATTATAAAGATCAAGATGGGCAGCTCCAGGGAGGAATCTCCTGATTGGCTGCATTCCTTCCAGGTATTACCATAATCAAGACGCTCTCTGACTAAATAGGAGTTTAAAGAAAATGATTGTGTTGATATTTTATTTTTGATTTCAGTTCTATTGCAATTTAACTCTTGGGATTTCAGTCTTTTGAATTTTTGAAGTTTATCACTATTCTTTGGGAGTCTCTAATGGCGGCAGGAAATTTAGAGACTATTATGGGGTAACTTATGTAAGTAAGGTGTTTCTTGATATGTTGTCCTTGTGTATCCAAGCTACAGGCGCGTAGGAGAACCCTCGATTGTTTATACACTTACAATGACAACGATTTTCAATTTTATTGCTAGGTTTTATGGAGAAGAGGGTGGGATTAGGTATTAGGAATCATTTAGGAGTCATGACCAGCTGGCTCAATGCCCTCTTATTAGTTGAAATAAAAGGAAAATGGTTTTGGATTCATCATGGGCTTCTTTGTTAGGTACCATTGAGTTTATTAGTTGTAACATTCTTAGAGTTTACCTGGTTAGCTTCTTGTCACACCATAGTTTACCCAAAAATTATTGTTAAACCATTTCTTGCATTAGGAATAATTTGTCATCATGGATGGTCTTTAGGGATTAGCCATGGAAGGTTCATCGGCTAAAAAAGAAAAAAAGTATTAAAAATAGTTTTGTATTTGCTTTTTTCTTTTTGTTTTTTGGTGGATTTTGCTTGCTTTGTTGGATTTATAGTTGTTTACTATCATTTTTTCTGTATGCTCATTGAGAGAATTTAATTTGTTGAACAGGCACCAACTCATCTAGCTTTGACGTTATCTTGGTCGAGCTCTACATACGAAGACAACCTTTAAGGGAGGGTAAAGATTTAGATTCTCCATTCAATGGAACTCCAAAAGTAAAAGGCTGAAAGCAAAAGATCCCAAATCTACAAAAAAAAAAAAAAAGACAAAATAAACAATCACAAGAAAAAAGAATGTATATCTGGGGTCAGTACAAAAATTTTATGTTTTTTTGCTAGAGAATTCAGTTGAAAGACATTGATTCAGATAATGTCGTACTACTCCTAATTAGGTTGCACTCTAAAAGTTTATTGAAAGTGATGCAGGGAATGAAGGTTATGAGAGGCCGGTGGAACCATCGTGGGGAGCTGTGTAAGAGTTTCGATGCATGATTGCTATCTAATGTTTCATGAAGTCATCTCCTCCTCAATATTGCCTTTGTTCCCTCTTATATATCAACCACACAATTGTTTTCAATCTTAAATTTGTGATGTAGATATCAATTATTCTCTCTTAATCTGCAAGTCTTCCCAAGCAATCCTAAATATAAGAGGTCTTTCCTTAGTGCCTAACCAGGAATCTTTTCTTTTTCCTTTATTGCTTTTGTGAAATGGTAAAAGAACAAAGAAGCCTTGAACTAAGTTTTCATATTCATTAGAAAACATTTAATAGTCATGTTTGGGAAAATAAGATCCAATTTGTTTATTAGTTCTAATTAAACAAAATGAAAAGCAAAAATCAGATACCCATGCCTATTGGTATCTGCTTAGTAGGAAAAGCAATTATGATATTTGATCAGTAGGCATCTATTTTAATTAATTATACCCTAGGTTTGTTTTATTTTTTTGATATATTTTTTTTGGAGCTATGAAATGGTTAAGTTGAAAATAGCTTCTGTTATCACTTCTTTTAAATGAAGCAGACTGAATAATAATTTAATTTCACAAAGTCCAACCGTCGTGAGTAGCTGACTATAGATACCTTTCTTCTCTTCCATTTTTTTGGAAGAGATTTTTTTTTTTCTTATGTTTTGTTTTGTTTTGTTTTGTTTTTTGTAAAATTCTCTTGTATGATAAGAAAGACTCAACTTCAATTTGCATAAGTATGGCTACAGAGGGAAATGCCATAAAGTAGTGAAGCTGGATTTGGGTATTTATCTTGGTGGGCTCATCTTAACTTTTTGATGAAAGAAGGCAGTTGTTTGTAAATGTTACACCCAAAGAGATTTCTAAAATCAACTACTTGTCTTTGTCGAGAATGTCCAGGACCATGATCGAGTTGTGCTACTGTCACTCTAAATAACATCCTAAACTAAAATCACTTGATGAGGCCATTTTTGATACAATTATTGTGCTTCAACTATCCGATTGTTTCTTTTTTGTCATCTGCGACATTTAAGTTAGCTTAACGCTTGTGTGATTATCCAAATGGATATGGATACACTTTCGGGGAAGCATAGTAAGTGGCATCAAATTTTTCGTATTTAAAACCCTTGAACTGCTCCTCTCCTTTGTCTTGATGCACTCGAGTTTGTCTTTGTTGAATTATCTTGGTTGGCCTTCTAATTTTTATAAGCGATCATCGAGTGAAAGATCCTAGGGTTTGCTAGTGTTTCTTTGTATCAAATATAGTAACTATCACATTAAGGGCTTTAAATTCTTTGAAACAACTTGTTAGTTTGCTATCACCTTTCTGTAGATTTTAATTTCAAGATTTTCCTTTGTTTAACAGGCACGAAATCACTAATTCTGGATGCTATCATCAGATTCAGAGTCTTGTCCAAATGATAGCTCCATGAGAAAAGATTATACCCATCATGAAGAATCATCTATGCGTAAAACAACTCAAGTTCGGGATAAAGAAAAGGATGCAGTTCTTACTGAGAATGGTCAAGAGCCCTTGTTGAATGAGGCTTCAAAGGAAATTTCACCAAAAAAAGGGGTTAAAGTGGAACACATGTCCACTAAAAAGAAGAAAGCAAATGGTGAAACAAAAGAGAAAGGTAAAAAAAAGGCTAGAATGATCAATCCCATGTTCCTAAAATGACATGGGTTGAAGTATAGACAATTCAGTTAAATAACCTTTACACTTTTCTTTTGCTTTATGTTTTTTTATTTTTGAAATTGTATTCCATGTGGATATATCAATGAATATAGGGCATGATGATGGCACGGAACTTTTGGAGGAAGAAACATTAGATAAGCATAATGAACCTCAAGTAAGTAGCTTCAATATGTTGGAAGGTTCTTCATCTAGTCTTTGGTCCATTGATTCAACGAGTGAAGATTTGTGGAGTCTCTTGCTCGGGGCGCCTACGTAGTGCTTCGGCAAAGTCATCGATCAAAGGTAGACACATATTTTTATCTTGGTCATGGCATGCAATTTCTTTGTTCACCTTCTCTTATGAATTTGTTAGAGATTACGAGTTCACGGAGTTTGAGAATGACCCGACAAGCTCCCCTCCAAATCCGAGAAGCTATGTCTTGCCTTATAAATTTATTACTAAACAATATTGCATTTTTGTTAGAATGAATTCTAAAAAGTATGGGTTTTATTGGGATGAATTCTGAAAATAATTCATTTAGGCCATGTTGTTGCCTTGTTATTTTCTTGCTTACTGCTTGTTTAAAACCTATGTAAATGTATAGCATGCCCTTAACCTGCATTCTTGGCAAGTTCATGACTATTTAATATGATTATATCTCCAGTTTTTAAGCCAAATTTTCTTTGGTACATTATTTAAGTAATTAGGTGTGTCATGCATCAAAGAAGGTGTGTTGTTATCGCCCACTTTGCGCGCACCCAAAGAAGAAGAGTGAAATATCTTCTTTTTGTTCCTCATTCATGGATTTTGTGGTTTGGCCATGGGGTGACTCATGACTTCATCTACGTGCGCTATCCACAGTAATGGTTGTGGTATTTGTCAACTGAAAGCATACCATCATTGAAATATTCAACCTTCCTTTTATCAATCGTGTTGTGTTATCAGACCTTCTGGGGCTGGACGTGTGTTTTAAAATGATTAGAATCTTGTGCATCTATTAGGAGAGAGAATTCAATAATTTGTGATTCTAATATGCTGGACCTTGTACTTAATTTTATCACCATCCGGCCCTTGTGCAGTGGGTACTTTCTATGGCTGAGTGAAGTCAGTTTGAATTAATGGTGTTTGGAAATTGGTACATGGTTCTAAAAATTCAATCAATTTTAGATGTGTTGTAAAAGAGCTTTCATTTTTTCCACAAAAAGTGTTTTCGTTTTCCATTGAGAAGGCTGCTTCCCTGAAAATTAAGTAGCTGATCCATGTCTCATTTAGTCTTATAATACCATATGATGGCATTTTGGAATTGAACCATCAATAATTCCTATTGAGGAAACTTGGTCCAGCTTCCACCTCGACTTCTGGGCCACCCCCTCCCATTCCCTATATGCATTGCATTATGTTGTTGTATAAATAAAGCACATTTAAGAAAGTTGTTGGTAAATCTTTTTTTTTTTTTTTTTTTTTTTTGTCTTTGCAGGCTCTTGTTAAGTGTGAAGGTGAATCAATAGATTTGAGCGGGGATATGGGTGCTATTGGGCGAATGGTAATTATGGATACCCCATCCAGAAATCATGATATGTTCTTAGATTTAAAAGGTAATGTTCTATGTTTTATGATCTCATGATTATTTTGTTACTGATGATTGGTCCATTTCAGTGTTTCTATTCGGATCATAATTTAATCTCTCTTTATATAATAGAACTCTGAAATGATTCAGCTGTCATGGTAGTAAATATTATCACCTTCATTTCAAATGAAACGAGGCTAATTAATTGGCAGTCGTGCTTCGAATTTATAAGTTACTCAATTTGCTTTATAGGCCTTTATTTCCATTGGTTTGCCTCATCAGTATAATTGCTTCTTTGCATATTTCTAAACACTAGTAGCCTTCATCTAGTTCCTTTATGTTAATAGCACACTTGTGTGATTATCCAAATGGATATGGATACGCTTTTTCCAGGGAAGCATAGTAAGTGGCATCAAATTTTAGTATTTAAACTCCTTGGTGCTCACCTCTCCTTTAATCTTATTTACTTTTTCGGTATCTTATTACGATTATCTTAGTTGGCGCTTCTAATTTACTATATGATCAAGATTGAAAGATCCTAGAAGGGTTTCCTAGTGTTTCTTTGTATCAAATTTAGTAACTATCTGTTCGCAGACTTTTAAAATTCTTTAGAAACAACTGTTGATCTATATCACCTTTCTATGGGTATAATTTCAAGAATTTCCTTTGTTTAACAGGCATGAAATCATTCAGTCTAGATGTTGTCATCAGTTCGATCTGTCGGATAATAGCTCCATGAGAGAAGATTATACCCATTATGAAGAATCACCTGTGCGTAAAACGACTCAAGTTCTGGACAAAGAAAATGATGCAATTCTTACTGAGAATGGTCAAGAGCCCTTGTTGAATGAGGCTTCAAAGGAAAATTCACCAAAAAAATGGGTTAAAGTGGATCACATATCCATTAAAAAGAAGAAAGCGAATGGTGAAACAAAAGAGAAAGGTAAAAAAAAGGGATTGATTTGGGCTTGAATGATCAATCCCATGTTCCTAAAATGACATGGATTGAAGTACAGACAATTCAGTGAAACAACCTTTCCACTTTTCTTTTGCTCTATGTATTTTTATGTTTTTATTTTTGAAATTGTATTCCATGTGGATATATCAATGAATATAGTGTAAGATTTTCATTAATGTGGGCTTTATTAATTGAAATTAACTGGATTAATTTGGTCTAATAAAGTGAGATATATGGATTCTTAATAAGTTTAATATGGGGCTGGCTGGTGTGGAAATTTTAGTACGACGGCCCGTAATAAGGAGGGCAGTGGTGAAACTCTGTAATGTGTAAGTCCCTCCTAACCCTAAGGATACGTTATTTTTTTTACTCACATACAGATCCAGAGAGAAAAATTTTCTCTAACTCATGAGTGGCAGTCTTATTAAGCCAGTGTCATAAATCTCGGGATAAGGGAGAAGATTTTGAGATCGTATTTTGCAGATCTTCACTGATTCCGCATCAAGCAACTATGGATTCCAAATCAGGTATGCTATTTTCAGATTCTCTCTATTATTATATTTTGTATTCTAACATGGTGATCTAGGAAGAATTTTTCGTGTCCAATGATTGGTATCGATGACCATGGTTAGAATCAAAACATATGGTGGAATATTTTATCTTAGGTTTTTCTTCAATCCGGGTTTTACATCGATTTCGAAAACTTTCTTCAAATCAAAACTGCAAATTTTATTGCGCCATTTGGAATCTACTCGTCAAGACGAGAAGATCGGTGGGTGGCGCGTCACGAATGGGCCCAGCGCCCTCACGCGCGCGGCGCGTGCGCCGCGGCGGTAGCGTGAAGGACAGCCCGGTCGGAACCCTCGCGTTTCGCGGCGATCATCGCGTGTCGGCTCAGCCCATTCCGCGACCCGGTCAGCGGTTCAAGTTATCGGATCGCAGCGTCATCGGCCGGTCTGAGCCCAACGGATTTTGGCCCGGAAGCCGGATATTGGCGAAACCACATCAATGTCAGACCCGTTTTTTGACCCGACCATCGCGCGCCTGAGCCGGTTACGACGCAATCCGGGATGGCGTCATCTTGACCCGGCCTGATAGCGTCATCGCGGCGTCCACCCGGTCGGATCACGGCGAGCAGATTCTAGACCGATTCGGTTCTCGACGCGCCGGAATTGGCGATGCGGTGTCAGGCGATCCGTTTTGGGCGATCTTCTTGGTACCATGGCGCTCATGTCGAGATGCTCTACAATGTGGTATATTTATTTTACATGTTTGAGCTGTACAGATTAATGCGTGAGAACTCTATGTCTGCGTATTTTAGGAGTATTTTGCGTGTTTTCTTGTATTTCTCTATGGTTTGGAAATATGTATGATGAAATGCATGTATATCACCACATAAGGACTATGTAGAGTGTAGTTGTTGACTATTAATGGTCGCAATTATAATTAGCATGACATGTAATGTAAAGACATCGCCCTGTTTTTCGTGCGTACATATATATATAAAGTGAATGTGATACATAAAGATTATATATCCCTGGTATGAGAAATTTTCAAGGATTCAATCGGGTTGTGACCGCCAAAGTGGCACACTTGACTGGGTTTGAGAAATATCAGTCTCATATTGTGGTGGGATGTCTCTGTTTTGGTGCGTGATCATACTCCCAAAGGAGGTGATCTTGTGTTAGTTCATGGGATACATATATAGCATGTGCTTGAAATGGTGATCCTAGTGGTTCATACACCCGAGGTGGTGATTTCACGAAAGATTAGAATATGTTCTCATGGCGTCATGTGGAGAGTGTACAAGCTGCGTGTCATATTTTTACGCCCAAAGATTATGTGATGATGTATGTAATTCTCTGTATAAGTATTCACAGCAATCTTGATTGTATTGTTTTGTTTGTTTTTTGATCCAATTTTAATAACGGAAATTCCATTCAATTGAGGTCCTTCTTTGGATTGAACTTAAAAATGGAAAGAGGGATTTTCTATTTGGAATGGAGTGGCGGATGTTCACATTGCTCTTACAAAAGATGGCGTGGATATCACAACCACGATATTGAAGTGAGAAAGCAGGACTATGCTACGGAGAAAGACAATCAGTTTGCTTATTAATGATGAAGAAATCCATTCAAGAACACTTAAAAGTGGTTTACCGGTTGGCTGTGCGCTAAAAATGATGGCGACCATAGAAATTTGAAATCAATTTCATCTAATCTTTGAGGGATTCGAACACTTCTTCAAAAGCTCTTCAACATGAAGTATGATGGAGTGCTTTGCTTGGGTTAGGGTATGTCTGAGGATGGTAGACCTAAAGACGAAGCTTAAAGCTCTTAATGTTACCATTCCTGATGCTTGCATTGTGCATCAAGCCCTAAACACCCTTCCACATGATTTTGGGATTATAAAGACAAATTACAATTCCCAAGATGAGACTTGGTCAGTTAATGACTTGATAGCAAGGGTGGTGGCAGAAGAAGAGAAACTTAAGAAGGAGAAAGAGCATCGCATATGGCTAGTTCCCATAAAGGAAAAATAAAGTTCGAAAGTCGTACTCATAAAGGTACTCAGAAACTGTCGGTCGGTCGACAATATGGGTCAAAGAAGACATTCTTGAAAAAGGATGGTGATAGCTGCTTCTTTTGTAAGAGAGAAAGGTCACATGAAGAAGGAGTGTGCAAGAGATTTAAAGCTTGGATGTCAAGCGTGGGCTTCTGGGTAATGATTCTTTAACACTTGTTTGTGAATCCATGCCCCTATACGAAGCACCATCGGTTCATAGTGGCTCGATAGTGGAGCAACTAATGTAATTGCGTTTACCATACAGGGATTCCGCCAGCCGGAGGAAGCCAAATAAGGATGAATCAAAACTCCTTTAATGAGGCTCAGCGAGAAAAGGTGATGTCATGTTAAATTGGAGGCGTAATCTTAATTCTAGTGCAGTTTTTAAATTGATGTTGAAAGACCTTTTATGTACCTTCCTTTAGCGGAATTTCGTTTCCATTATCGTGTTTAGTTTATATGATTACTCTTTTGAAATGTTGATATTATTTCAATATTTCTTAATTGAATAAGGTTAGGTCTTCATCATATGTGTCAAGCGGGATCTCTGATTAATTTATCTCCCAATGACATATACGTCGCTTATAGGCTAAAGGTTGTTTCTAAGAGACCATTACCTAAGGAAAGAGTCTTGTGCATTTGTGGCATGGCGGCAGCCATATCTCTGGATAGAGTAGAAGGGTGATAAAGACTAACATCACACTTTTAACTCTTAAAAATGACTTAGAGATATCGTATTGGTATTGTAGAGGTAAAATGACCAAGATAAGAAAGAAAGCTATGATCGAAGTTACGACATTTGGATGTCATTCACACCGATATAAGTGGACCTTATCGACAACCTTGTGTGAAATTTTATTTCATCAAATTTATTGATGACTATTCTCTGATATGGTTGTGTACTTGATTAAAGAAAGGCGGTCTCTTGACAAGTTCAAGATTTTTAATTTGAAGTCGAAAGCAGTTGGGAAAAAGTCATAAGGTTGTTCGATACGACCGAGGTGGAAGTATTATGGCAAGCATGGCGATGCGGACAATAAGGGCCATTCGCAAATACTTAGAGGATGCGGGATAGTGGCGCGTTTTACTATGCCTCAGTCTGAGCAAAATGGTGTAGCGAAAGGCGCAATCGTACTCTTATGGAAATATTAAGGAGTATGATTAGTAGGACAAATTTTTATTTTGTGGGGTGAAGTTTGAAAACAACTTTGTACATTACGAATCGTGTACCTACAAAAGTTGTTCCAGCTGGCTCCTTTGAGTTATGGATTAAGTAAGCCTGGCAAATATCTTAAGGTTTAGGGATCTCTCTGAAGTGAAGTTGTATAATCCAGCATTAAGTAAGTTGAGCTCGGAACCACTCGGTGACACTTTGTATCTTGGGCAGTGGAAGGGATATGGTTCTATAATCCCCGATGGAGCATAGAATTTGTGGAATCACCAGGAACCGAGTTATGTTTTGGAGTTTGATGTGGCCGAAGAAAGTAGCTGCTCACAGACTATTGAGGATAATAGTACGGTGGGTAATATGGTATCTTTATCTCCTCCCATACAGATAATTGTGGGAACTCCCACACACCATATTGAACCTATTGAGACTCGGGATCCTGTTGTTGAGACAGCTCCTAATGAAGTTCATCAAGGCTCTCAGGTGCAAATTGTGGCTATTACTACTCTAGTAAGGAGATCCACTAGGAGGCGATCGATATACCCACTTAGGACTATTTAGTCTATATAGGAGAGCAAGACTACGATATCGGTTAATGTTGATAATAACTTATGAGAAATTTGTTTCTTGTCCCTCGGTCGGAGCGTGGTTGGATACGATAGAGATGAAATTGATCTATGAGGCGTAATGGAGTTTGGAAACTAGTTGAGATTCACGAAGGTCTGTAGACCCATTGGCTGCAAATGGGTGTATAAGACCCAAGGGACCCTAAAGGAAAGATTGAGAAGTTTAAAGCCCGATTTGGTAGCCAAAGGTTTCACTCGAGGAGAGAAGGAGTAGACTATGGAAAGCGACTTTTCTCGGTATCTTCCTAAAGATTCTTTGAGGAGTGATCATGGCATTATTTGCTCATTTCGATATGGAGTTACACAGGATGGATATTCATGCCTTTCTCAATGGAGACCTTAATGAAGAAGTCTATATGATGCAACCTGAAGGTTTTTGAGGCAAATGATTCGAGTGCGGCAGTTGTAGGCGAAAAGTCTGTTATGGTCTCGAAGCAAGCTTCTAGACAATGGTAGCAAGTTCATAGTGTTGTTGCTTCATATGGTTTGTTGAGAACAAAGTAGATCAATGTATATCTTTGCTTGAGGTCGGTGGGAGGAAATTCATTTTCCTAATACTCTATGTGGATGATATCACCTTTTAAGCAGTGACAGTTTCTTGCGCATGAGACGCGGATGTTGTCAAAGAACTTTGATATGAAGGACCTTGGTGAGGCGTCTTTTGTGCTGGGCATTGAGATTCACAGGAATCGTTCTCGCGGACTATTGGGTTTATCTCAGAGGGCATATGTTGATCGTATTTTAGAAAGATTCAACATGCAACAATGTAAGCCAGATTGCTCTACTGTCATAAAGGTGATAAGTTAGGTCACATCCACGATGTCCTCGTGCGATATTGAGAAAGCGAATGGAAAGTACCACCTTATGCTAGTGCACTTGGGAGTATTATGTATGCTCAAGTATGCACTAGGCCAGATATTGCGTTTGCAATAGGACTTCTAGGCAGATATCAGTCAAATCCAGGGACCGCGATCATTTGGGTTCTTGCCCGAAGGTTATAGTGCCAAAAACAGACTATATGTTGATTCTGAGCATGTTCGGGACCCTCTGACTAGTTGGGTGTTCGGATTCGGACTTTCTTTGTTGTCGGGATGAAAAGAAGTCAACAACGGAGTTACATCTTTAAGTTAGCGGGTGCGATATCATGGAAAAGTAGAAACACTAAATCAATAGCTTCCTCTACCCATGCAGCGGAGTTGTAGCATGCTTACCGGACCATACTTAAATGATTTGAAACAAGAACCTCATTAAGGAGTTAGCAGTATTTGATTTTGTGGATAGGCCCATCTGGGTTGTATTGTGACAATAACTCTGCGATTGTTGTTTATTAACAACAACGGAGGTCTCAAAGTCTAAGAACATGGAGTGATCTGCGACTATAAAGGAAAAAGTTAGTGGTGACATTGCGTGGAGCACATTTCAACGGATGATATGATTGCGAGATCCGCGCTAAAGGTATCGCCCTTGTGTTTGATCGACATGTCATTAACATGGGCTTAGGAGTATCATGGGATACTGTAAATTAGTGGGAGCTGTTAAGTTTTATGTTGCTTTTATGAAAGTTGAATCCGATTTCATTACATTTTTGTAATAATTGAATTTGTATCAACTTTTTTGCATTCAATAAGGTATTTGTGAATGTAGATTTATCAAGTTAGTCTGAGAATAATTGTTGAAAATCTCGAGGCATTATGTAAACCTTATGAGCATAGGCTATAGGGCATTGGCATTAGCCTTAACAATATGTCTTATTACACACTTAAAAATGAAGTTACCTATCAAGGTAACACATATCTGAGTTAGATTGGAACCATGATGGATATTCTGGTGACACACTGGGTTTTGTAGAGCACTTAAGGAGAGAATTTGGACTAACAAAATGGATAACACATGAATCCCTCACTCATTATGAAATTATTGTCCATTTAACCTACCATATTGAATCCATATCAGTAAAGTTGAAAGCACTCGTGACCATGGAAGGGTCTGTGTAGTACATGCAATTACCGCCATGATTCGGTGTTCGAGACTTTATGGGATGGGATTGACTATTAAGAATAATCTCTAGACCAATATGAAGGTGCGCACACAGTTTTGTTTCAATTAATATCGCCCAAGTGGGAGAATGTAAGATTTTCATTAATATGGGCTTTGCATTTGAAATTAAGCTAGATAATTTAGTCTAATAAAGTGAGATATATGGATTCTTAATAATTTTAATATGAAATTTTGGCTGGTGTGGAATTTGAAGTCAGAATGACGATGTGAGAGGGCCCGTGGTCAGAACTCTATAAATATGCTCAAGTCCCTCCCCTAACCTTAAGGATACGTTATTTTTTTTACTCACATACAGATTCAGAGAGAAAAATTTTCTCTAACTCGTGAGTGGCAGTCTCATTAAGCCAGTGTCATAAATCTGGGGATAAGGGAGAAGATCTTGAGATCGTATTTTGCAGATCTTCACTGATTCCGCATCAAGCAACCATGGATTCCAAATCAGGTATGCTATTTTTAGATTCTCTCTATTATTATGTTTTGTATTCTAACATGGTGATCTAGGAAGAATTTTTCGTGTCCAACATATAGGGCATGATGATGGCACGGAACTTTTGGAGGAAGAAACATTAGATAAGCATAATGAACCTCAAGTAAGGAGCTTCAATATGTTGGGGTTCTTCCATCTAGTCTTTAGTCCATTGATTTGGCACGGTGAAATTTGTAGGTCTCCTCCTGGGGTGCCTCTAGTGCTCTTTAATGAAGTCCATCGATCAAAGGTAGGCGCATATTTTTATCTGGTCATGGCATAACAGTACTTTGAACTACCCTCTCTAATGGGTGTTCGAGATTAGAGTTGCGGTTCAAAATCAACGACAAGCTCTCCAAATCATCGAGGGCCTTGTCTGCCCCTTTTAAATGCATTATAATCAATAATGCATTTTTGTTAGATTGAATTCTAAAAATTATGGATTTTCTTAGGATGAATTCTGAAAATAATGCATTTAGGCCATGTTGTTGCCTTGTTATTTTCTTGCTTGCTGCTTGTTTAAAACCCTATGTAAATATCGACATGCTCTTAACACGCATTCTTGGCAAGTTCATATTATTGATTGAGGATTATATCTCTATTTTTAAGCCAAATTTTCTTTGGTACATTATTTTAGTGATCAGTGTGTTATGCATCAAAGAAAGGAGTGTTGTTGTCGCCATTGCACCCAAAAAAAGCTGGCTATGCTTCTTGTGTTCCTGATTTCATGGATTTTGGCTCGCCATGGGGTGACTCATGACATCATCTTTGTGTTACCTTTGTCATCCACATCCCATAAAATATCTTATAATATTCATGAGACTATTCGTCATTGAAAGCATCTAATCAGTTATTCAACCTTGCTTATATCAATTGTGGGGTCCACACCCTTCGTGACCACGGGGTGCCCTTCGGTGGCTCTTGTAGGGTCCACCCTTCGTAACCCTTTGGGTGCCCTTCGAATTGGAGTCCCACTGTGGGAATATCATGCCTGCAGGCATTTTCTTTGCCCCTCAGAAGTAGAGACTCGAGGCCGGGACGGGGCTTGGGTCCGATGGGAGCATCTACCGCCTACGACCTCATGCCTAGGCACGGTGCACGGAGCTGGTGCCATGTAGTACAGGCACGGTGCACGGGCTGGTGCCATGGCTGAAGACGCGGTGCCTTGGCTAGTGCCGTGGCTGGGTAGTCTTATCGACTGGTGCCATGACATGCCTAGAGCGAGGTGATTCGACTTTAGTCGTGGCTGGGCGCGGTCACGCCGACCTGAATGCCATGAAATGCTGGAGCGCGGTGATTGGTATATCTTGTGCCGTCTTGCAAGCGTGGTGATTCGGCGCAGTGCGTGCCTCCACAGGGCGGTTGCGCGGCCCGAGTGCTTTGGAGCGCGGTGTACTACGACTTCAGTGCCTTGACATGCCCGACACGGTTGGTAGCGATGCCTGGCTGTAGTGCATGCTAGGCCGCCGTTTGCCTCATCCTAGTGTCATGCCGCCGTCTAGATTAAAACTCGGTTGGTAGTAGAGGTGCTCCCATTTGGACCTTGGCCCTGGTCTGGGTTTGAAGTACTACGAGAAAGCGAAAAAAAAATCTGCCTGAGGAAAATAGTGTTCATGTGATGGAGCCCACGAAGAAGCACCGATGTTCACGAAGAATTGAACCCACCGATGGCCACTGAGAAAGGCACCCATGATCACCGAAAAGTGTCAGACCTGAAAGCACTGCTTCCGGTTGGTACGGAGGTGGCATTGGGACTACAAAGACCGCAAGTCACGGGTTCGAGATCTGCACGGGGAGCGAAGAACTCGGTGGGAATGAGGATATCCTATGAGTGGGACCCACAGACCAGGGTCACGCCCGTGACCAGGGTGCCCTTCGGGTGGCCTTTGTGAGTCACACCCTTAAGTAACCAGCGGAATTGCCGCCCGGTGGGTCGGCTCACGGGAATATCATGCCCTCCCTTAGGCATTTTCTTTCGCCTCCGTAGAGACTCGAACCCCGGGACCCGGGGCTTAAAGGTCCTTTGTGTGCGCTGGTGGGGAACATCGCTCTTACCAGCGAGTGGGATTTGAAGGGCACCGGTGGATTCACGAGAAGGGTGGACCCAGCGAGTGGAGCCACTGAAAGGGCGCCCCGTGGTCCACGAAGGGTGTGGACCACAATAAAGGCGCCTTTGTTGTGGGGTCCACACCTCGTGACCCTCAGTACCGCCAGTGGGTCCCCTGCAAATCTTGTTCGCCAGTCCCCAGTGGCCTTTCTTTCGCCTCGTGAGCTCTCGAACCCATGCGCAAGGGACTCTTATAGCAATGGCTAGCTCGATTGGTAGTGAGAGTCTTTGCCTTGCTATAGAGTCCCTTTGCGCATGGGTTGTTCTCACGGAGCAGGCCCGGTGGGGCACCTGGCAGCTGTCTGGCCCACTGAAGGAACACTGAGGGAATCCGCGAGTGTGGACCCTTACGTGACCACGGGGTGCCTTGGGTGGCCTTTGTGGGAGTCCGCCTCGTAACCAGGTGCCCACCGAGGTGGAGTCCATCTGAAGAATCTCATCTCTCTGGCATTTTCTTTGGCATAAGTAGAGACTCGAACCGAGGACCGGGGGGCTTAAGGTCCAATGGGAGCATCTCTACTACCCGGCTAGCTTCAGTTGGTAGTAGAGTGCTCCCCGTTGGTCTGAGTTGTGCGGTAGCATGCTAGAAGAAGAGCATGATGTGCTGTGGTGGGACCCACACGAAGGGCACCCGGTGGATTTGCAGAGGGTGGTTACGTGGAAACCACTGAAGGGCTTCCGTGATCACGAGGAATGAACCCATCAGTGTTGTGTTATCGGACCTTAAGGCTGGAGTGCATTTAAAATGATTAGAATCTTGTGTGCATCTATTAGGAGAAAGCATTCAATAATTTGTGATTCTAATATCTTTGGACCTTATTATAATTTTGTCACCATCACGGTTATGTAGTGGGTACTTTCTATGCGAGTGAGTCAATTTGAATTTATGGTGTTTGGAGATTGAGTGCGTGGTTCTAATAATTCAATCAATTTTGATGTGTTATTAAAATGGCTTTCATTTTTCCACGAAGATCTTTCGTTTTCCATTAGAAAATTTGCTTCCACACAGATCTTAAGTAGTTGATCCATCTCTCATTTTAGTCTTATATATGCATTATGCTAAGCTTTTGGAGTTGAGGAAACTTAATCCAGCTTCCACCTCGACAATCTTTGCCCCCCTCCCATTCCACTATGCATTGCATTATGTTCTTTGTATAAATAAAGTACATTTAGGAAAGTTGTTGGTAAATCTTCTTTTTCTTTTTTATATTTTTGCAGGCTCTTGTTGAGTGTGAATGTGAATCTATAGATTTGAGCGGGGATATGGGTGCTGTCGGGCGAATGGTAATTATTGATACCCCATCTAGAAATCATGAAATGTTCTTAGATTTAAAAGGTAATGTTCTATGTTTTATGATCATGATTCTTTATTCTTGATAGTTAGTCCATTTGGTGTTTCTATTCGAGGATCTATAATTTAATCTCTCTTTATATCTAATAGAACTGAAATAGTTCGACTGTCCTTGGTAGTAAATGTTTGTCACCTTGTTTCAAATGGAAACCAAGGTAGTGGTGAACGAAATCGGTCTTCAAATTTATAAGTTACTCAGATTTGTAATTGGCCTTTGGCTTTCCCACATTGGTTTGCCTCATCGGTATAATTGCTTCTTTGCTGTTCTTAACAGTAGCCTTCGTCTAGTTCCTTTAAATTTTTGGTTGATTTTGCGGGGAATCATCTATAAAGCAACAATAGTTCCTTCGGGACGTGCACGTAAAGTCACATTTTTTAGTTTGGCCAGTTTTCTCATTACTAGCCTCAGTTACGATATTGGCACAAAATAAGTTTGCACAACCCTCATCTAATTTTGTATTCAATTAGAGCAATTTGGTTCTTGCCATTTAACACATAATTTTCTTCTTCGAATTCGACTTTGGGCGGTCGAAGCAAGGTTTGTCTACGATTTGCTCTTTTATCTTTTAGAGTTCTCACCTTTAATATCTTAAAGAAATAAGGTAACTATTTTGGGGGGAAAAGGTGTACTTAATGCCTTCTAGAGAAAACGGATGAACGGTTTTATTTGGTTTATTGACTTGGGATTGTATATTTCTCATCAGTTGGAGGCTGTTATGAATGACTTTATTCAGCTGAAACCACAATCTAATGTTTACGAGGCTGAAACAATGGTTGAAGGTTAGCATTCTTTTTCTTTTTGAGTATTGATTGGGCGTAATTGTTGATTATTTGGTATTTGTTCTTTGTATAAATGCATTTGCCTCTTTCCATGTATGCGAGGGGATAATAGAAGGATTTTCCTTTGATTCGGAAGATGAGGCTAAAGATGCCTAAAGCGGTACTCGTCAAAGCTGAGTCAAAATGAGGAGTGATGAAAAGCAAACCAATTGAAAAACCAAAGAAAAGCTAGGAAAGCATCTGTATGCTCCAGAAACTCCTTCAATAATTCAGTCTTCAGTAATTTGTTTTCTGTTATATATTTTTGGTGTTAAAGTCATATGGTGTTGTTCATTAAACTAATAATTATTAGAGTACTATGGAACCATGCCTTAGACCATCCATTAGCATTCGTATTCAGTGCTACTTAAATCATATAAGACATGGATAACAGTTATTAATTACATATTTATTATATGCTTGTTGCTAAGGTATCATGTTAATGCCTCGAACAATATTACATTATATGGACCTTGAAATAAGAGTTATAGGCCACACCTGTGCCTCTATATTACAAAATATATAATATCATAGGAAATAACATGTAGGTTAGAACAAAGCTACACTACCTTCCACCTAATGAAATTGTACTTATGGAATTGCTTGAAATTGGTGCTACTTCTATTAGATTGCTCATATGATTCTCAATGGACATTTCCTCGAGGAGTATAAGTAGGCTTAGGAGGCATGTCTAACAATAACCTCTTCTTCTAACATCTCCAAGGCTTTGCTCATTGAAGGGCGATCTATAGGCTTCATTTGTATACACCATAGTCTGACTATCACCATTTTCTAACAAGCTTCTTTTCATCTTGAGTGGCATCTCGAGTCTATGTTATCCTTGGTGATATCTATCATAAACCCGTGATGGAAAATATATTTTACTCGGTGTTCGTGTTGCATTCACATTCTTTCTTCTTCCACCATCCATTAACAACATTCCAAACATAAACATCGACCTTAGTATGAGACACCTCAATGTTTTTGTAGAATTAATTAGGAGCAATGTATCCCGATATTTCCTCGTACATGATGAGAGACACCATACTTTCATCATTGAATATAGCTACCCAAGGCCAAAATCCTACGAAACTTTTGGTGTGAAGTCCTCATCGAGAAGGATGTTATGTGGCTTGATATCAAAATGTAGAATTTGCATGTCACAACCATGATGTAGGTATTCAATACCACGCCCCACTCTAACTGCGATCTTGTACATCTTTTCCCAACTTAATTAAAATTTGCTTTCTTCTTTAAGAAAAATGAACTTATCGAAAGAACCATTGGGCATGAAGTCATAAATAAGTGCCGCTGACCCTTGTACACAAAATCCTACAAGTCTCACCACATTAATATGATGAATTCTTCCTGTGTAACCTCATTGATGAAATCTTGTCCATTAGCTTTGACATAATCAATGCACTTTCCACGGCTACAATGCAACCACTTGAGATTTTCCATATTACCTGAGCCACAACCTCGCCGGCCCTACTTATTCGCAAAGTTATGAGTCATCCTCTTTATGCGAATAAAATTACTTGATAGGTTGGAATTTTTGTGATTAACGTAAAAGTGCCGATACCATCATCTAATGATAGATGTCTTTGATGAAACTTGTAAATCAAATGCGCAAATAGGCCACGACATCGAAGAGGCCTTCCTATGACTAAACACAAATCAAATGTCATGAATAAGCTGAATGTACGAAAAAAAAAAGAAAAAAAAAAAAAAAAGAACAAAGATAGCAAAAATAGTTGGTTGTGTTGTTAGAAACTCTATTTGAATTAAGTGGCAATTTAAGTCCGGCCGTGATCTAGTCAGAATCCACGAATTAGGAGGTATTGGGCTATAAATTTATATTCATAAGGACAACATAAATTTAGCTTTGACCGCTTGGATTTAGAAGTAGGGTTGGTGTTATATTTTTAAGAAAAACACAGCGATTTGGTCGATCAGATTTATTCTTGAAACTGCTTAGTCACCTTTCAGTGTCACCTCATACTCGATAAATACTTTGGAGCACCATTTAATTCAGCGAAAATACGATTTTGTTCTGCTTTAAAAAGTTAAATGTTTTACGGGAGCAATTTGATTGGCAAAAAAAAAAAAAAAAATCAATATGCAGTTTATAAATGGATCCTTGGATAAGAAAGATGACCAGTTTATTCCATTATTTTGACTTATTTATACACACACAAAGGAAGAAAAAAAAAATCAGTAGGATGGAATTTGGTAGCCTTACACGAGAATCACCTTGATATCGACCTCTAGTAAAAGAAATAAATGCAACAAATTTAAAATATATAGAGAGCAATAATATAAGTAGAAAACATAAATAACATTAAAATAGGGAGACATGTAAGAAAAGAAAGTGCTCATACCAATCATGAAGAGGTTGCGGGGAGGATCTTGAAGGTATGGTACAAGTTCATATTGATGAAGTCCTACATCAAACCATCGAAGCCATATTAGTCCCGTTCTCATGCGAAATTAATAATTACGAGTAGCAATCTTACATCCGAATGTGAAGGTGTAGGGAGAAAATAGCCCCCCTGTTAACCATGAAAGTCCGATTTATAAAAAAAATTAGGAAAAATGAATAGAGATAAATATTTTATTTCAAAGAAAATTTTAGTGGGAATCTTACTAATAAAAGGTAGCAATATATAACCCGTTATAAACTTCAAAATCCTACGAATTTAGAGTAGGGTTGAAGTAGATTGCTATTTTTGCGAAAAATCGATCCATGTTTGGTCGACCAGTTTAGCCTAGCCAAATCCGCTCGAAGAATTACCTCTATGCTTTCGATAAATACTTTGGACACCACTTAATTATTGAAAATGGATTTTCGACATGCTTTTAAAGTGTCTTTGTTTCTTGGGGAACAATTTGATTAATGAAAAAAAAATCAATATAATGTCTGGTTGCATAGAAATGGATCCTTGGATAAGAGAGCGACCCAGGTTTTATTCCATTATTTTGACTAATTTACATACACACACACAAGGAAGAAAAAAAAAATCGAGTAGGTTGGAATTTGGTAGCCCTTACGAATCTGTGATATCAGCCTCTTAGTCAAAAGAAATAAATGCAACAAATTTAAAAATATATATAGAGCAATACGTAAAGTGAAAAAACATAATTAACATTAAAATAGGAGACATGTAAGAAAGATAGTACTTACCAATCTTAAGTAGTTGCGGGGATAATAAAGGTTCACGATCACCAAGTTCATGTTGAAGTCTACATCAAACCATCGAAGCCATATTAGTCCCGGTTCTCATGCGAGAGTGTAATTACGAGGAGTAGCAATCTTACCTCAGGAATGTGAAGGTGTAGGAAAATAGTCCCTGACAACAATGAAAGTCAGTTTGTGAAAAAAAAAAAAAAAAAAAAGGAAAAATAAATTGAAATAAATATTTTATTTAGAAAGAAAATTTTGAGTAGAGAGAATCTTACTAATAAAAGGTAGCAATATATTAAAGAAATAAAAGGTAACAAAGTTCCAAATCCCTGCAAGATTAAACCAAACCAGTGAAATTAGGGAAGAGTACCCAAGCAGTTCAATGAAGATAAGGTGGTTAGCATAAATATTGTAGATTATATTTTCAAGGAATTAATTTCGTATAAAAGCACGTTTCACTAGATGTGAGTAGGTTGGGGACTTTTTCGCTACGGCCAAGCTCGTCCAAGATTATGGATGATGGACTTCTAGAGTTGTGGAGAAAATCCCCCATATCAACATGTTATGAATATCAAATTTATTTTCTCTTAATTAAAAATAACATGTGAGATTTAATTCTATTTTTTCTTTTTCTTCAATTTTCTTTCTCTTGCATTTCTGAGAACCAAACACCATATATGATCATAGCTTAAGAAGACCCTTGTTAGAAACAGGAGGGATAAGACTCTATGAGGAGATTGACTCTTCTAAAAGGAAAGAAAATTCAAACTCATTCTCTTTGGATTTGGCTAATAACCTTTATCATGTAATTTAGTACATTTTCACACACCCTTCCCATTTAGCTTCTTTTTTTCCCTTATTGTGGTCTTTCACTTGACTTAATAAACTAGGGAAATAAGGAACCTCTCCCTTCATGTAATATTTAACAATCATTTTTTTAAAGAATTTTTTGCTGCGTTTGGTTCTTGAAAAGTTTGAATGCAGATATGGGTAAAAGAATTTAGTTTATCTTTGTGGTTTCTCAATAGTTTGGAGGAAAATACAAAAAATAATAATAATAAGAAGAAAAATAAGGGAAAATTTAAAATTAATAAATTATTATTGTATGTTATTTCAATTTGTTTCACCTTGAAATATCAAGTATATATGAGGGCATGTAAGCCACTCACAATTTCTCTGAAGTGTTAGGAATAAGTTAGAAACTCTTAGTAACACTCGAAGTGTTCCCTTCCCCTAAAACATGCCGCCCTTTCATTGCAATGCATTGGCGGTTGCAGAAGAAAGGCTTAAATGAAAGGTGAAGCCCGGAATGAGCAAATAATCTTACCAAATCTGACATGGAAGGTGGCTGGGCTTAGGAAGTTCCATAATGGTTGAACAACCATATATCTGCTCATCGTGCATGAATTCGGAATATCTTCTACCAACACATAGTCTCCGACTACTGCATAAACATATGTTGGTGATGAAGTAGTAGTAGTAAAAGTAGTGTTGCATGGAATAATAGGAATGTAGTCTCGTCATTATTTTGACTGCCTCTCGCATTCATCAAAACTATTACATAGAATAATGTCCGTTGAGAGGCGAATTATAGCGATGGAAACGGCTCCCAGAAATAAGGCAAAGTATATGGAAATCCATACACATAACGATGAGTACTGTAATAATATGCAGCAATGGAATGGAGAGGACTGGAGATCCAACACTTGGCCTTCTTGAGCCCAGGATCCACTACCACAATGGTATAATCATGGTAGTTGATCTGTGTAACCCAAGAATTTCCCATAATATTTCCCACCTTGAGTTTATGGTCAGAGTACGATTGTTTTCACAAATCAATTCATACTCAGGGTAACGCCGCAGCTGGGATCGCCTGTAATCGGAAAGGAGTGAGATGTTCAGGAATATCGCCGCAGGAAGAGGGGCTGCAAATCTGGTACTTGTCATCCTTTTCCTTTCCAAGAACACAAACTGAAAGGAAGAAGACATGGAGGACTACTATTATCAGGCTTGCTCCCAATCCCATGACTTGTGCCGACAGAAAAAGAGAGAGAGAGAGACTCTGCTTTTGGGTTGAGTTCCAAATAAGGTGAGAGTCTAAAATATCTGCCTACTTGCTGCTGTGTTCAACATATTGGACGGTCGAAATTTCAGCAAGTTTTTAACGGGCGTTTTTTGATGCTAGGGTATAACTGAGATATCAAGTAAAATATTAAAGTATCTTGAGACTAGAAAAAAGTTTAGAAGTAATTAAAGTGGGACATACACGTAAAACTTAAGGATATTTGTATACCTTATTCCTCTATCTATAATATAAAATGGGAGAAAAGCAGTGCAAATTCAAACTATAAAGATCAAAAAGCAGTTGCTTAATTAATTGAAAATGGGAATCCCTTTACTCTTCTTCTTCTTCTTCTTGCTGTTTATAGAGTTGTTTCCCAGAGATTGATGGAGGGATTCAATATGATGAGTGCAAGGCGTCAAGGTGCAGCCACCATGGTCCGGTTATCCGGTTTCCGTTCCGGCTAAAAGACCAGCCTGTCCCTGACCACTGTGGATATCCGGGGTTTGAGTTAACATGCTCAGAAGAGAAGCGAACCATACTAGAGCTGCCCAATTCTGCCAAACTCTGGGTGAAGGAAATAGATTACACTTCTCAGGAGATGTTTGGCCGTTACTCTGATGATGAATATTGCCTTCAAAGGCGGATTGTAAACCTTAATTTATCTGCCTTACCCTTCCAGTTCACAAACTCCATGTCCTTCTCCTTCTTCAATTGTTCAGAAAATAAATCAGAGCCCTATGGGTCTTGGGGATCCATCCTCAATTGTTCCTCAAGTGATTCAGTTTATTCATATTACCATTACAATCTCATTGAAATGGACAACCTCTTGCGGAAGATTTTCAATGCTACAGTTCAGAATTTATACTTGGGGATTATAGGATGCCTTCAATGAAATGGTCAAAACCAATGTCTGGAAACTATGAAGCACAAGGAGAGGAATACCAACTGAAGAAAAAAGAGTAATAGCTAGGAACCTGAAATCAGTGCATTCCTAAACCAATAAGGTACTTAACAACTGCTTCTGTGAAATTTTCTGGCTGGTAGTTATTATGTGCTCTGTTTGTACTCACTGCTTTTTTGCAAGGTACTGTACAGCCAAATAGTACTAATGAATGAATGTGAACTTGCATTCTTATATATTCATCACATACTTAGCCTTTTTTTTTGGTGAAAGGCATCATGTAGCTAGAACAATTACATACTAAAAATTAAATTAATTGAACCTGGAGGCCCGCAGAAACCAAGGTTAAAATAATCCAAATTCACCAGCAAAATGAAACTCATGTTACATCCTCATGTAAGCTAATAAGTTTATTTTCTTTTACAGGTGCTCCGATAGATAAAGTGCTACTTACGGGTGATTTCCTTTTCATCCTCTTTTCAATTTGGTTTGTTTCTTCTCTTCCATTTGCTTACAAAAACTCGTTTTCCACCCTTATATATGTGCAGAAGTAATCCTTGGTTTCCTTCACTTCACTCTGGGAATCTCTATAATCTTTATTTTTATCGCTCCTAATAAGTTGAAAGAGAGGCATAAATTGAATATTCAAAAGTTTTGGAAGTTATAAGGGCTGAAGCCCTCAAGATACTCTATGATGATATTAAAAAGGATCACGAATAATTTCAAGAGATAAGCTAGGTCAAAGGGTATGGGATTTGTTTATAAAAGCTCTCAAATGAAGTTTTATTTGCGGTAAAAGATCCTTGATGATTTTAAAGGAAATGGAAGAGTTCGTAAAGTGAACATTGGGCATGATACATCATGAATATAGTTAAGCTTGCTTGGGTTTTGTCTCGGATGGCTATAAGCGAGCTGATTTATGAATTTTTACCAAAATGGTACTAAGACAGTTTATATTTTCCAACATTCGGAAATAATCGATCATTGAGTTATAAGCTTCAAGATGTTACCTAGGCATAGCTAAAAGGTATTGAGTATCTTCATCAAGGTTGTGATCAAAAGAATCCTTCATTTTAGATGTCAGCTCATAATATTTTGTGATCATAACTTTGTCTGACTCTCTGATTTTGGTCTAGCCAAATTATGCTCTAAGGAGCAAAGTGTGGTATCTATGACAGCGGCAAGGGGGACCATGGGCTGTGGAAATCTTATCTAAATTTTGGAAATGTGTCTTACAAGTCGGGATGTTTATAGTTTTTGGTATGTTATTAATTGATGGTTGGGAAGAAAAGAATATTGATGTTTAGAGTGGAAAATAGTAATGAAGTATATTTCCCGGGTGGCTCTATAATCATTTGGATCAAGAGCCTGAAGATGCGCTTCGAATTGAGGACGAAATGATATTAAATAGCAAAAAGAAATTAAGCATCATAGGGCTTTGGGTGTATTCCATTGTGCATCCGATGATCGCGCTTCCATGAAAAATGTGAGTTGGGATGTTGGAAGGAGAAAGACAATTTAATTATGCCTCAAATCCTTTGCTTCTGGAACATACAATATCAAGTGTTGAACTGACGCCAAAGCATCCGTCCGGCGAGTTAATGGCCATACGAGAAAAAGAATAAGATTTGCCTGTCGACCATTTTACTTAACTTGCCAATCATGTTGTAATAAATTGTAATGTTATGTTTTTACTTATTGCTATAGTTCAATAAAAGAACCTACTTTTGAAGACCAACCTTACCTTTCATCCATGAGTTCAAATTGTGCCTCACAAGTTAATTGTTTCTTTCTTTGCACTAACTTAGTTCTTCTAGTAAAGTTTGCTTGTAATTAATTACTTAGATTAGTTCTTTGAGGTTATGGTTTTGTTATTATAAGGTTTTCTAGCTCAATGGTGGACATAACTACATTGTTGAATCATGTGACCCTGTATTGCAATGTGTTGATTTTCTTATATATTTTTAAAACTTTTAAAATTTTAAATCCTCTCCACAAGTATCTATCATCACTCAATAATTTCAAAGAGTAAAAATTTTTGTAACATATTTTTTCTCACCAATGATCATAGACCGCCTAATCCATTGTATATACACGGTCCAATTTCTCTCTATGTTTCACTTTTCACTTGGTCCATTATATGCCAGGATCTTTTAAATTTGTGTGATCGAACAACTATATAGTGTTATATAAGTGTGATCATTTTCTCGCTGTAATTACATTCATTGTGTGGTTCGTGTATGGAGTCTGCTTTTAATTTGTGTGGTACATTATATATCACGGGGGTCCCTTTGTATTTATATATGGAGTGGTCCTCGTCGTTAAATTTTCTTGACACTAAAGGAGATTTTTTCAATTTGTGTGGTCAAATCCTATTGGGGGGGTTAATTTTCTTGACACTAAAGGCGTTTGTCCTTGCACTTTTAAAAACGCGGATTTCTTTGCCTTTGGAAATATCCGATGAAATTTGGATGAGATAAAAGGAAGAATCTATGAACTTCTCTATAAGGGATTTGTATGAAAACATAATAGAGGAAATAACTTTCTCAAACATGATAATTATTATTATTATTATTATTATTTTTGGCTATCTTGTTTGACTAGCATTAAATCCACCAAGCTAGTTTATTATATAGTTGATTTTTCTGAAATTTTGAACTACACAACTTTTTCCATGGAATATTTGAAACCAATAAATTCTTTTAGGAATAGATATTGTCATGCGCATGAACTATCTTAGTCATTGTATTATGAATCAACATCATACTTTAAATATTGATTATGACGAATGAGTGATTGGCCTTTAGTCTCTCAATTAAGCTTGACTAGTTTAACGTACTTGTCCTTGTGGGTCCAATAATAAGGAAAGAAATTGATGCATATATCATTTTGACAATAAATAGACATTGGCATTCTATAAAACTCGGGAAAAATGCAATTTTTTGGAAAAAAAAAGGCAAAGCATTGTTTGCTATAGTACAGGTTAAAAACTTGAATTTTTCTAGATCTCGGATGATGAAATGGACTTCACCATTGAGTTCGTCTCATGAAGTCTAGGTACGCAGTCAAATTTCGTTGGATTCCGAGACAGTCGAAATTTCATGTAATTCAAGGTGAGATGAGTAAGTGGCATAACGACGTGTGGCACGTCGCCACATGACATCATGACCTAAAATAGGGACATGTGGAAAATGCCACATGGTGAGGCCATGTGTGGTCTTGAAAAGATCAAGTGGGGAGTAGTTTAGGTGGATGACACTTGTCACCTAAAAGGCCAAAAGCAAAGGGACATATGGGGCCATGTATGCACCCAAAGAAAGATGAAGTAGTGGATAGACGGATGAAGAAAGGGGAAAGAGAGGAAAAATGAAAAATAGAAAAGAGAAGGGAGAGGAAGGAAGGGGCACTCGGCGACATTTCCTTGATCCTCCGACAAGCGACGGTCAAAACTCATCGGAGTAAAAGACAAAGTTCATCTACGCAATGAGAGTGTCGTGTAGATACCAAGATCAGGAGTTTTCGACAAACTCCAAGAGGTAGTGGTTCTCTCCTACCTTGGTTATTCTTTGTCTAAGGGTCATTCAATGGCCATGAGGCATAGTCCTAACGATGGGGCTGGTTTCACAATAGTTTAGATCAAACTATTGGTGAGTTAAGGACCAGTTTCTCGGTATTTTCTGTTACTGGAACCACTGTTTTGGAACAGCGTATGTTTGTAGAAAATATTGAAATTAGGGTGTGATGTTTTGGTGTGGCATGTCTTTGTCGAATATGGATGGACATGAAAATTGTTTGTGAGATTTATGGGTTAGAACTTGAAGGCCAAGGTTGCGTGTTGTTGCTTATGTGAATAACATGCTAGTTGTGTAAAAAAAAATCATGTTGATATATGCCTATTTGATGTATTAGCATGGATTACATGATGAATGTAAATTATACATAGAAAATATAATTATCCATGATCTATTAATGTTGCATGTAGCTCTCATCATGCATGTAACATGAATTAGCATGAAATGACATTCTGGATTTCATATGCACAAGGACACCCCATAGTATTGGGTGTGTGTGCAGGGTAGTGGTCATTCACCATTCTTGGTGAATGGGTGGTGAGCTCGGTAATGGGACAACATCCAAAAATGAGTCTCACGGTTGCATAGCATGAAAAGGAAAAATACGTGTGTTGGGAGGAGCAAGTTGGGTAGATCACCTAGGGTGAAGGCTTTAATTCATTCGTAGTTGGAACACTAATCAGGCGGTGAAAGACCATAAAAATGTTGGAAAGGCGCGCGGCGTCTTGCGGTGTAAACCAGAAAATCCGACGAAACACCAATGACAGGTTTTCACACTTGGCATTTGCATGTGTGAGGGAGTCGGTGAGGACTCTGGACATGGGATAGGGTTAGTCACATTGTCATCCGTGGCATGTAGACATTCGAGTAGGAACGTGCAAATTTTACTTGAATGTGTGGTAATGTTGCTAATGCATGTGTGCACTTAGGTGGGGAGTAGCCCTTGTAGGAGATTCCTCTACTGGGCATTGCTCATCCGTCGTGGGAAAATATTTCAGGTACTAAAGTGCCCGGGTGATGGAACACATACGAGACCATAGTGGTGAAGAAGGCCAAATCCTGGCTTATTTTCTAGTTCTGTAATGTTCTGGATAGAATATCCAGTTTTGTATATGTAAAGAAGAAGAAGTTTAGTAATAAAAACTTATTTTTGGATTTATTCAGTATAGTGTTGGAAAGTTTTCTTCAGATTTTTATTGCCTACATAATATATATAGAGGCAATAGTATTGATTTTACTACATTTGGTAGAGTATTGGAGGTGCAGGAAGGGCCTAGAAGCATGATGAGTAAGTTTTAGGTCGCGACAGGGGTTTTCTGAGTCGCGATGGGTTCCCCCAGTCTGTGTCCACGGCCGGGTGTTCCACTGTGTCGCAACATGGTTCGAGGTGTAGGCGGTTGCTTAGTAGCGACATAGTAATTTTATGCGTGCGATTGCTTTGTTTTCTCTGTCGTAACAATGTTGTAATGGAGGTTTCTTACCATGGCAAGACGGTCACGACAAGAAGGTCGAGAGTGCGGCCAGGCTGATCATGACAAAGCTCTTCCGCACGAGACAGAGATTTATTTGTACAGTGACAAAAAAAAAAGAAAAAAAAAGACCCCCAGGATTCAGCCTCCTAAACTGAATTAGTTCAACATACTTGTCCTATAGTTCCAGTGAGGAAAGAAATTGATACATGCATTATTTTTTAGTTATGAGGTAGCAACTTGGACTCATGAGATCATTTTTAGTTTATCTTGTATATCTTTCTTTCCATGTCTACATGCTTAGAGTTTTTTTTTAAAGCTAATCACTTTTAAGATAATGTAGTAAACTGTCCGTACTTGGACTCGAACCCCTCCCCATCGGTATCTATGACAACAACAAGAGGGACCATGGGCTACATTGCACCATAAATGTTATCTAGAAATTTTAGAAATGTGTTAGATGTTTATAGTTTTTGTATGTTATTAATTGAAATAGTTGGGGGAAGAAAGAATATTGATGTTAGAGTATAAAACAGTAGTGAAGTATATTTCCCAGTGGCTTTATAATCACATTTGGATCCAAGAGCAAAGTACGCCTTCGAGATTGAGAAGAAAAATTATATTAAAATAGCAAAGAAATTAAGCATCATAGGGCTTTGGTGTATTCAATGGTATTTGATAGATCGCCCTTCCATAAAAAATGTGATTGGGATTTTGGAAGGAGAAGAAGACAATTTAATTATACCTCCAAATCCTTTTGCATCTATGAAACATACAATATCAAGTGTTAGATGACATGAAACCTCCATCAACCAAAGTTGATGATCATACTAGAAAAGAATAAGGAATTTTCCTATTCGACTTTTTACTTAACTGCAATGAATTGTAGTAATGTTATATTTTGTTATTGCTGTCAGTTCGATAAAAAGAACCTGCACGAAGACCAACCTTTGCTAAATCGACAAATTGTGCCTCATAAGTTAATTGTTTATTTCTTTGTATAGCTTAGTTTTTCTGTGGGGTTTGTAAATTACTTAGATTAGTTCTTTGAGGGTTATGGTTTGTTATTATAAGGTTTTCTAGCTCAATGGTGGACATAACTACATTGTTGAATCATGTGACCTTGTATTGCAATGTGTACATTTTCTTATATATTTTTAAAATTTTAAAATCCCTCTCTCCACAAGTATCGATCATCTTTCTTATTTCATTAAAAATTTCTATCACCAGCATACTTTAAATTATAAATTTTGTAACATATTTTTCTCTACTAATGATCATGAACCCATCCCAATCCATTGTATGTACTGGCATTCTCTCTATTTACTTTTCATGGTCCATTATATATAGGATCTTTTTAATTTGTGTGGTCTAATAGCCATGATGCGTTTCTCACTATGATACATTCATTGTGTGGTTAAATGTAATATGGAGTCTACTACCAATTTGTGTGATGTCAGTTATATCCCAAGGATCCACTGTTATATGGAGAGTCCTCAGCAGGTTTAATTTTCTTGATATTGAGATTTGTCCTTGCACTTTTAAAGAACATAGTTGTTGCCTTTGGAAATATCAATATGAAATTGGATGAGATAAAGGAAGAATCGCAGAAATTCTCTATCGATTTGTATGAAAACATAATAGAGGAAATAACTTTCACAAACATGATAGTGAAAGTTATTATTGTTATTTTTTTTTTTGTTGTCTTGCTTGAGAAGATGGTGCTATTTTTATTTGCTAGTCAAGAAGGATAAAACCAAAAACTTAATTTAAAAATTTAATCATTGCATATGTTTGAAAATTTACTTAGAAGAATGAAATAATTTTCACAGTTTAACTGAGGATGTTTGTCAATGCACCTTTACAATCGAAGATAAATTAATAATGATACTAAAAGGAGATTTGTCCTTGCACTTTTGAGAACAGTTTACTTTGCCTTTGGAAATATCAATAGCTGGATGAGATAAGGAGAGATCATGTTTTTCTCTATCAAGAGTTTTATGAAGAAATAATGGGAAATAAGCTTTCTAAACACATAATGGTATTTTTTATTGGTTGTCTTGGCAGAGATGAATTACTATTCTTATTTGCTGATCAAACTAAAGTTAAAACAAAAAACTTAATTAAAAAATTTTAATCATTATATATTTAATTTATAAGAGGTGATATTTTCCTGAGTTTTATTGAGAGATTACCCAGTACGCACTAATCAGATAATTAATATAGTTTTGGTTAGTCCAGGAAAACAAAATGAAATTGATCTCATTGGAATTATTAAAGAATCACTTTTCTTTTTTTTTTGTCTTTATCTAAGATGAAAATCTTGACTAATTATTTTTAGTATCATATAGCCTGAAATCTGATTTAATTTCAGGGTATATGATGATCTTATATCATTTAGGATATAAAGTGTTTTATAATTTGAGAATTAAGTATTGTGAGTTATTTATAATACATAAATTACTCTTTGTTGAAGATATATTTGAAAGTTCAAATTTGTGTGGTTGCGTGTGTAGTCTCTTCAATTTGTGTAGTCCATTATATACAAGGTCATTATATTTGCCTGTGAAGTGCTCAAATAATTTAATTTTCTTGATCTCACCAAGGAGATTTGTCCTTACACTTTTAAGAACATGAATTCTTTGCCTTTGGAAATATCAATGAGATAAAATGAAGAATCCTGGGCTTCTCTATAAGGAGTTTGTATGAAAACATAATAGGAAATAACTTTCCACAAACATGATAATTAAATTTTTTTGTTTTTTTTTTTGGATGTCTTGCTAGCATTAAATCCACCAAGTTAGTTTTATTATATAGTTGATTTTTCTGAATTTTGAATAAGAACTTTTCCATGAATATTTGATACCAATCAATTCTTTTAGGAATATATTGTCATCTGCATGAAATATCTTAGTCATTGTATTGGTGAATCTTATCATACTTGCAAATATTGATTATGATGACGAATGGTGATTGGCCTTTAGTCTCTCAATTAAACTACTAGTTTATAGTGTTTGTCCCTATGGGTCCAATAATGAAAGAAATTGATCATGTATCATTTTGACAAATAATGATAAAAGTAGATTTGTCCTTGCACTTTTAAGAACATGATTTCTTTGCCCAGAAATATCAATGAGCTGGATGAGATAAAGGAGGAATCCATGAACTTCTCTATCAGTTGTATGAAAAAATAATAGAAATAACTTTTCCTGACGATAGTCATTTTTTGTTTTTTTTTTTTTTGGATGTCATGCAGAGATGAATTGCTATTCTTGTTGCTGGATCAAGCAAGATAAAACCAAAACTTAGTTTAAAAAAATTTAATCATTGCATATATTGAAATTTATAAGAAGATGATAATTTTTCTGGTTATTTGAGGAAGTTGCCAATGCACTTTTACAATCAAGATAAATTAATATAGTTTTGAATAGTCAAGAAAACAAAATGAAGACGATCATTTGGAATTATTGAAAGGAATTCTTTTCTTTTTTTTTGTCTACTTTATCTAGATAGAAAATCTTCTGACTAATTCTTTGCTAGTATCATATAGCCTAAGATAGAGTTAATTTAGGGTATAGTGCGGTCTTTGTATATTTAGGATATAAGAGTATTTTATAATTTGGTCATATTCGAGTTATTATAAATACCCTTCTTGGTCATTTATCACGACTAAAGGTATACATGAATTATGTTCGCTCTCATCCCATTATGTTGGTCAGCCATACTGGGCCGTGCTGAAGGGTCCCACGATGGGGTAGGCAATGCCCCGATAAAAATTATTCCTACAAAGTTACTCCTTACCTAAGTACACATGCAATGACAAACACACACATTCAAGTAAAACATATATGTCCCAAACTTTCAGATATCTACATGCACACAATCTCATGTCTCGAGTCCTCACAGCTCCCCCACACATGCTTATGCCATGTATGAAAATCATTTCCAAACAAAAATATTTGTTTTATTTGTGGGCAACCCTCCGATATAAATACGTTGGACAATCCTCTGAGGTGAATTTGTTGGATAACTCTCTGAAACAATTCATGGGCCTCTCCGACGTGAATTGTTGGACAATTTCCCAACATAATTCTTCAAACAATTTTCCGATAAAATTTTGTTTTGACATCCCTCAAATTTTCATTCTTTTGTAGACATACTCCGATAATCAATTATGAGTCAACCCTCCGAAAATAGTGTCATGCACTCACACCTACGGTTTTAAGATTGCCCCGGTGCATATAGAGTACAATATGCCATTTCACAACAATTCATGTTAATATATTTAAGCATGCATATACTAACAAAATTCACACCCACAAACAACATGCTATTCATTTTTCCATGATAACATACAAAATGGCCCAAAATCGGCCACATAAAATAGAATACCTCTTGGTCACTTCACCAGTTTCATCAACGAATTATTAGGATACCAAAACACACCCACAAAACCAAGACATTAGTCCAGGGATCAAACCAAACCTCAATGCGATTCAAGACTACGAAAATCCACATCAGGACTTTCATGAACAATTCAGAAAATTCGACCCAAGCGGCAAGCCAGTCAAAAGTGAGCTAATTAATACAGCTTAGGTCTGAAAATTCTAAAAATTCCTACTAGGTCAAAAAATTTTGGGACTGAAATTTCTGACCTCTCATGGCCTCTAGAAAACCCCAGGCATTAAATGACCTTTAGGTTAGAAATAACACAAATGAAATTCCTGCCTCGTGGAGTTGTGAAACTCAGATTTTGAGTACCTGCGTAGCCCTCAACTAACGTGGATCAACTGCCTTCAACTGAAACCTATGATCCACAATTTTCATAGATGCGAAAAAAGAAACAAAAAAAAGAAAAATAAAAAATAAAAATCTCTGCCTGCATACTCTCTCTCTCACTAGATTCGTCTTTTGACTTTTCTTTTGTTTTTTTTCTTTATCATTATTATTATTATTATTATTATTATTATTATTATTATTATTATTATTTTGGATACATGGTTATATTGTTTTGTCGGGTCGTTCTATCCAGAAAATATTTTTATTTTAGGTTCACTTTATTTTAAATGAACTTAGCCCAAACCATTTCTGACTTCTAAATTTTAGTAAAATCTAGTCCCTAAAGTCACTAGCGACATCACCTGGAAAATCGTAAAATATTCTGTTTCTCGAATTCATGAAACACACAGTCACTAGACTAGAGAATGAATTCAAGCAGACATGGAAGGTCAGATTTAAATCATCTAGATCAGAGTTTCAATTATATTGAAAATTCACGTTTGCCTTTGAAAATTGGATTTTACAGGTTTCACAATTATACCTCAAATCCTTTTGCTTCTATGGAACATACAATATCAAGTGTTAGGCAGCGCCAAAGCATCAGATCCGACTAGAGTTAATGGCCATACCGAGAAAAGAATAGGGTACCCTATTACGACCATTTACTTAACTTATAATCATGTTGTAATAGTGTAGTAATGTTATGTTTTACTTATTGCTATAATTCAATAAAGAACCTACTTTTGAAGACCAACCTTTACTAAATCTAATAAGTGCTGCTGCAGATTAATTGCTTCTTTCTTTGCACTAACGTAGTTCTTCTAGTAAAGTTTGTAAATTACTTAGATTAGTTCTTTGAGGGTTATGGTTTGTTATTTATAAGGGTTTTCTAGCTCAATGGTGGACATAACTACATTTGTTTAATCATGTGACCTTGTATTGCAATGTCTATTTTTCTTATATATTTTAAAACTTTTAAAATTTTAATCCTCTTACCAGTATCTATCATCCTCAATAATTTCAAAGTAAAATTTTTTTGTATGTTTTCTATAATGATCATAGACCATCTAATCCATTGTATATACATGGCCAATTTCTCTCTATTTTTCACTTTTCATGGTCCATTATATATATGATCTTTTTTTAATTTGTGTGATCTGAAGCAACTACATAGTCATTGTATAAGTGTGATCATTTTCTCCTATGGAGGAGGAGGCTTGGATTGAGATGAATACATTCATTATTATTGATTAGTGTGAATTACTTTCAATTTGTGTGATTCAGTATATCACTAAGTGCATTATATTTATGTGTGGGGCATCATTAATTTCTTGATACTAAAGGAGATTTGTCCTTACTTTTAAGAACATGATTTCTTTGCCTTTGGAAATATCAATGAGATAAAATAGAAGAATCCATGAACTTCTCTATAAAGGGATTTGTAGAAAACATAATAGAAATAACTTTCTAAACATGATAATTAAATTTGTTTTTTGATGTCTTGTGACTAGCATTAAATCCACGAGTTAGTTTATTATATAGTTGATTTTTCTGAATTTTGAACTACACAACTTTTTCCATGGAATATTTGATACCAATCAATTCTTTTAGGAATATATATTGTCATCTGCATGAAATATCTTAGTCATTTATTGTGAATCTTATCATACTTTTAAATATTGATTATGACGACCAATGGTGATTGGCCTTTAGTCTCTAAATTAAGCTTGACTAGTTTATCGTGTTTGTCCCTATGGGTCCAATAATAAGGAAAGAAATTGATGCATGTATCATTTTGACAATGATACTAAAGTAGATTGTCCTTGCACTTTTAAGAACATGATTTATTTGCCTTTGGAAATATCCAATAGGCTGGATGAGATAAAAGGAAGGAATCATGAACTTCTCTATCAAGGATTTGTATGAAAAAATAATAAATGCATACAAACATGATAATTAATTTTTTTTGGATGTCTTGTGACTAACATTAAATCCACCAAGTTAGTTATTATATAGTTGATTTTTCTGAAATTTTTAACTACACAACTTTTTCCATGGAATATTTGATACCAATCAATTCTTTTAGGATTATATATTGTCATTTTCATGAAATATCTTAGTCATTGTATTATGAATCTTATCCCTTCTTTTAAATATTGGTGCCTTGAATGGTGATTGGCCTTTAGTCTCTCAATTAAGCTGCCTAGTTTATCGTGTTTATCCACTGTGGGTCAATAATAAGGAAAAGAAATTGATGCATATCATTTGACAATATGATACTAAAAGTAAGATTTGTCCTTGCACTTTTAAGAGCATGATTCTTTGCCTTTGGAAATATCGATAATTTGGATGAGATAAAAGAAGGAATCATGTTCTCTATCAAGTTGTATGAAAAAATAATAGAGGAAATAACTTTCACAAACATGATAATTAAATTTTTTTTTTTATTGGTTGCTTGAAGATGAATTCCCTATTCTTATTTGCTAGTCAAGCAAGATAAAACCAAAAACTTAATTTAAAATTTAATCATTGCATATGTTGAAAATTTAGAAGATGATAATTTTTCACGGATTTATTTGAGAAGTTGTAAAATGCACTTTTACAATCAAGATAAATTAATATAGTTTTGGTTAGTCAAGGAAAGAAACAAAATGAAGGCCAGTCTTGCTGGAATTATTGAAGGGAATCCTTTTCTTTTTTGTCTACTTTATCTAAGATAGAAAATCTTGACTAATTCTTTTATAGTATCATAAACCTAAGATACGGTTAATTTAGGGTATGGTACGATCTGTATATTTTAGGATATAAGGGTATTTTATAATTTGGTCATATTCAAAGTTATTATAAATACCCTGCGATCTCTTTCCTATTTGGAGAGATATAGTGAAAAGTTCAAATTGTTGTTCTCATGGATGTAGGCACACTGTCGAACCACGTAAAATCTGTGTATTTTTCTTATTTTTCTTCTTCGATTCTTATCACCATTGTTGCACAATTCACAACAAAAGCCTTCATACTCCATTGAATTAATTAATTTCAGAAGCCCTCCTACGTTTCTAGCGAAAATATATAGATTAGAGCTATGAAATGAACATTATGTTCATTTCTTATTTGTACAGAAAGTGATTAGTACTCTTGCTAGTTTATTTCACAATTCAATAAGATGACTTGACTTTATGTATATGTGCTTGTGAAAATGGGTTCAACTATAATAGGTTCAGACTTTGGCTTTTCATAATTAATGTAGGACACACTTCAATAAAGATTGCTTTTTTCCCACAATAAAAGTGCAAACTAAACAACTTCAAAAATTGAATGTTCCTTTTTAACAGAAGAGGCTACCAGAAACACCTTTACAATCCAAGATGGTGTTATTCTTATTTTTCTAGTCAAGCAAAGATAAAACCAAAAAACTTAATTTAAAAATTTAATCATTACATATGTTGAATTTATAAGAAAGTGATAATTTTCTGGTTATTTGAGGATATTGCCAATGCACCTTACTAATCCAAGATAAACCAAAGGCAGTCTCACTAAATTATTGAAGAAATATCCCTTCTTAACTTTTTGTCTACTTTATCAAGATAGAAAAGCTTGACTAATTCTTTGTAATATCTATTTTCTAAGAAAAATCTTTTAGAAACTTTTCCATAAAGTTTATGAGTAATAATGATGTAGAATCGGCTAATAAAAAAAACCAAAAGAATCTTGGTTTCCATGAAAAGATAGGTGTAGTTGTTGAGAAGAACCTTTGGGAAGGTAGCAACAAGAAAAATTAAAAATGGTGGGGTAATTGATATAGCAAGGATAGAAAAGCTTGACTAATTCCTTTGCTAATTTCTTATTCTCCATGGAAAAATAGCCTAGAAAAGTCTTCTATTTACATATGAAAATATGAAGTGCTCCTGTTTTCAAAAAAGTTGTTATGTAGGACCTCTCCAAATGGCACCAATGAAGCATATCAATTTGTACTAGATATAAAACATGCATGGATGAATCCAGAATTATTGGTAAGATTATTTGTGTCCAAATTTGCAAGCGATGAGATCAAATAAAAGATAGGATTAAGAGAATAGTTCTTTCACTTCTCTCTAAAGTGTGTTCTACCAAACCCTTGTAAAATTTTAAGGCTTTGTACTCATATATATAGAGAAAGAGAGCGCAAGGGAACAATTGGGTTTTTGTCAAATGGGGCTGCAAAGTAAGGAAGATGAACTATATGAGCTCATAGCTAGTTAATATTAATCATCTCATAAATGGCTCATAATTAACATGCACAATTACATAATTAAAGTGTAATATGATTGAATTATGTAGTACTAATTAATAAATTAATCTAATATGTGTTCGTAGGGAAGACATTGCTCCAGCCATTAGATTTCTTAGGAGGTTACAAGAGCTTTATGATGTTTGGATCATATAGGCTAAGATCTGACTAATTTAGGTGTATTTAGGGTATGGGTAATAGTCTTTGTATATATTTAGGGTATAAGGGTATTTTATGAATTTAGTCATATCGAAATTATTATAAATACCCTCCATGGATCATAGGCACTTCGAACCACATAAAATCGTGTGTATTCTTTTTGTTTTCTTCTCGATTCTTATCACAATTGTTATGATTCACAAAGTACAAAAGCCTTCCTCCACTTTGGATTAATTAATTTCCAAAAAACCCTCCAGCGTTTCCATGACATTTTATAGATTAGGTATGAAATGAACATTCGTTCATTTCTTATTTGTCTGAAAGTGATTAGTACTCTTGCTGGTTTATTTCACAAATTCAATACGATGACTTGACTTTATGTACATGCATCAACCATGAAGACTGGGTTCAACTTCCATAATGGGTTCAAAGACTTTGGCTTTTCATAATTAATGTGGGACACGCATCATCATCATCTGCCAAGTCTCTCTCGCTTTCTTTTGCGTAAGGCACGGGCATTTTTAAAATTTCTACATACAAATGACTTGAACTTAAATCATTAAATTATAGAAAAAATGAGTATATATATATTGTAGAAAAATTGCTTAAAATTTGATGATATATATATATATATATATGTGTGTGTGTGTGTGTATCGCTTTTGGGGAAAAGCTATATAGGGCTTAACACATTACACTACCATGCAAATATTTATGTTTTCCCTAAGCTATATTTTAAGCTTAAAGCCACTACTCCAATAGTTAGTTTTCTTGGGCCGAATGATATCTAGATCTTATCCTTTTCACAAAGCAAACCCAATCTATACGCCCAAAATTCAAGAAGCTACATAAAAATTAGTGTGTGGACGTCAACCAAGCACGTCCTCGGACTTTGCATGTTGTGTGGAGGTCCCAACACTCACAAAAGTATATATTCATATTCCTATTCCTAGTCATTGTCGTCAACCAAGGATTTCTAGATAAACAAGAGTCTTGGAAGCATGGAAAGTTATTCAAATATGGAATCAGTCTTAATCCATCCATAAGTGATAGCATTAAGTTTTACTTATGGACTAGTGAGTCCTCTGCCCACATGTTGAAACAATATCTTCAATTCCATGGTGAAATACCTCACGGAGTTAGGTGGGAACATTTTGGCTAAGAGTGCTTTCGTGCTAGGCGACATCTTCCATTATGGTATTACTCTTCATGATTTTGTGAAGACATTTTTATTTGAAATGATAATGAAAATCATGAATCGCATTTATCTTGAAATAGAAATTAGAGACCATCCATTTACTATGATAGGACACTCTTGTATGTGAGAAATTGTCAAGATGTTGCTATGAGTATAGATCTTCATATACCTTACTTTCATGATTATCAAAATATCAAAGCATGATTATTATAAACATATGAGTGAGAGAATTAAGGATTTAACTCAGTTAAAGTGGTTTCTCTCTCTCTCTCTCTCTATATATATATATAGAACCTCTAATTAATGAAAAATGGGAGCACGGTGTAGATTTTAAGTCTGAATGGACTCCTTAATATTCGTAGTGAAATATGTTTTTTAAAGATTTTTTTTTCTATAATTAGCTATTTTTCTTTGTATTGTAGCCATGTAATTATTCACTTAGAAACAATCTTTGTAATTTATGAGCCTCATTGAGTTTTATCAATTGTACAACTTTGGTGTACATAGTGGTTCTTTGTATACCAAGAACCATATATTCCTCTTAAAATGAGAAAAACATTTTTTTAGTTTTTTTAAATCATTCTTGGACAAGATCTTAACCACTTTCCTTCTCATGCTCTCTCAACCCAGTTTGGACATCTTAGATTTGATGTTAAGATCCTTAAATATGATAGTCTAGTTCGCAGGAGAGTACATTGGCTCATGTTATTTCTAGATATCCATTATTCTTTTTCATTCGTATTAATCACATAACCTAAATTTATATGCAGTGTTGAAATTAATGGCATGATAATGAAATAACAAAGAGAAAACATCAGAGGATTATGTGACCGTCTGCCACGACCTCGCCACAGTAGTATCCACACCCGCGACCCATATGATTAGAAATTGATATAACGTGCTTCAATAAAAGCTCGACTGTTTTACTTTCGACTCTGAAGACATGTGATGAACTCGAAATATTTGGTAAATGACATTCTCTATATTCTTCTTTGCATGAATTTATATTAGAGGTATGAAAATGTATAAGTCTTTTCAAGAATATCCCTCCTATCGATGATATTTTCTCCACATATTTTTAAGTGAGAAGCTAATTTTAAAATAAGGTTGAGTTGTAGTCTTGTGATTTGAAATCTTACATATCCTAAGTAAACCAATCATAACGAGCTCTCATAAGTATGACGGTCTTTTGATGATCATATATTTCTTTTAAATTGTCCCATAGGATCAATGGGTCCTTAACTGTAAGATATTCGATTTTCAGGCCTTTGTTAATATAATGACGAAAAAAATATTAATGCCTTAACGCGATCCTACAGGGATGCGGTATTTTCTTTTTTTTTATTGTGTTTTCAAGATTCATAGCAGCCAAATGGATTTCAGCATCCAAAATCCAAGATACATAGTTCTTACCCGAGATGTCAAGGGTAGAATTCGAAGCTTGGTATGTGGAGCATTATCTTAAATAAGTAACAATAAAAAATAAATAATTTTTTTTTTAAGCTTCAAGCGATGTGAAAATTTAAAACTTCATATTTGAAATTGATAGCGCCAACTTTAGGCTGAATAGTTACATAACTACAATTATAGAGAATATTTTTATAACATGTTTTGAACACCATACTTTTTCAACATTGCTTAGCCATGAAAAACATGGCATCGGACCATTCATATATAATTTTAAAGTGAAATTAACAAAGTATTTGGAAATGAGATAGGAAGATACTTGCTTAGGTTTGCGAGAGTTTGATATTCAGAGCTTGTAAGATGAGTTGAAACTTTTGGTTTCTTATCGAGACTTTAGATTGCCATACGAAGAGCGTTATTGTTGTAACATATTATAAAATAAAAAGAAAAAGTGAAGTGAAAATGAGATTGAGAGAATTTGAAAGATAAAATTCTTTTGTTCCAAAATTCATTCTGTTAAACTCATATTTATAGGGTTCTCTATAAATTATAATATGAATTATGATAATCCATATGATCATTCAGATTATGAAATTTATATAGTCATTGTTGATATGGAACTCCAATGGTTACTTACCATTATTTATAACATTTCTTATATTTAGTTGTCTAATGAAATATTTTTAAAAAATCAAATATAAATAAAATTACTTAAAGCACAAATTCTTAGATTATTTTTATATTGATGAGTTAAAATAAATAAAACTTGTTTGAAATAGTAGTAAAAAATGTGAGAATTGACTCAATTTTGAAAACAACTCAAAGAGTTTACTACGGCTGTAAATAAAGTTTTTATCGTAAAGAAAATAGTTCACATATTTTTTAGTATATATATATATCTCATGGGCCTGGCCACAATTACGAAGTCGGCCCATGGAGTGGACGAATGACCCATCGAATGAGGGGAACATTGTCTCTCTCTGTGGGATTCTCGGCTCTGGTCGGTGGGTAACCCATCTCTCGGATTTCAACGGAGTTTTCATTGTGCTGTGAAATTGCCAATACTCAGGACTAGGGTTTCCCTAACGAATCTCTCTGTTGTGATGGTGAGTTCCTCCAATGGAGGACATCCTTCACCTCAAGTTGTTTTGACTCATTTACGGCACCCTTATTTTCGGATTTAAGCTTTTTTCTCAAGCGAGAATTACCTTGATTTCAAGAGTGGTGAAATCCTCTCTAATGATCTGAATTCCTTATTGATGCTTTCGCAGGCATAATTAGGTTGGTTCACGACTCCCCACCCTTTGAACCCTACCACTGATGAAACTGGATTGCGAGGCCTTTATTCTTCTTTGCTATGAGATTTAGAATTTACCATCTAGGTTTTGCAAAGGGTTCTGTTATAAATTTTGTGCTTGTTCTTGATAGAGATTATTGTCTTCAGATCTTTTGACTATTCTGGATTTTTTAGATTTCTTGTTAAATAGCGGTGATCAGCGGTCGGGTGGACCTTGTTACGATCGAGGCCCCGGTTTTTGGGGAAACAGGAGCGATCGTGGATGCGATATTTTTCATCATAAAGGTCAAGATGGGCAGCTCCAGGGAGGAATCTCCTGATTGGCTGCATTCCTTCCAGGTATTACCATAATCAAGACACTCTCTGACTAAGAAGTCTACTGCGAGGGGTTGTCTATATAGGAGTTTAAAGAAAATGATTGTGTTGATATTTTGTTCTGAGTTCAGTTCTATTGCAATTTAACCCTTGGGATTTCAGGCTTTTGAACTTTTGGGGTTTGTCACTATTTGCGGGGTCTCTAATGACTGCTTGGAAATTTAAGAGACCATTATGGGGTAACTTATGTACATAAGGTGTATCTTGATGTGTGATCCTTGCATATCCAAGCTCTAGTTGACGTAGGCGAACCCTCAGATTGTTTCTCTGATTAAAACCAAACACAGTTTTTCAATTTTCAGCCCTTTAGGTTTTATGGAGACGAGGGTGGGATTAGGTCTTAGAGACGGTTGGAGTCATGTTGGTTGCGGCTCGATGCCTCTTGAGTTGCAATAAAAAGGAAAATGGTTTTGGATCCGTCGTGGGGTTCTTTGTTAGGTACCATTGAGTTTATTAGTTGTAACATTCTTAGAGTTTACTGGTTGGCCTTGTCACATAATATACCCAAAAATTATTGATAAACCATTTCTTGCTTTAGGAATATTTGTCATATGGATGGTCTTTAGGGATTAGCCATGGAAGGTTCATTGGCTAAAGAAAAAAAAGTATTAAAAATAGTTTGTATTTGCTTTTGATTTTAGTGGATTTTGCTTGATGCAGTATGCTTTATAGTTGTTTACTATCATTTTGTCGTATGCTCATTGAGAGAGTTTAATTTGTTGAGCAATTTTGACTACGTCGAACTTTGACGTATCTTGGTCTAGACTCTCCTCCTGAAGACAACCCTTTAAGGGAGGGTAAAGATGTAGATTCTCCATTCAATGGAGCTCCAAAGTGAAGTCCCCAAGTAAAAATTTGAAGGCAAAAAGATCCCAATCTAAAAAGCGAGAAAATAAACAATCTCGAAAAAAAAGGTATATCTTGGGGTCGATCTGGAAATTTTATGTTTGCTAGAATTCGGTTAGACATTGATTCGGATAATGTCATACTCTACGCTAATTAGAAATTTGCACTCTAAAAAGTTCCTTGAAAGTGATGCGGGGAATGAAGGTCATGAGGAAAGGCTTCAGTGGAAGAGCCATATGATGGGAGCCTAATGTGAAGAGTTTTGACATGATTGTTTATGTATTGTTTCTGAATTCATCTCCTCCTCAATATTGCCGGCTCTCTTATATATCAACCATACAATTGTTTTCAATCTTAATTTGTGATGTAGTTATCAATTATTCTCTCTTGATGCAAGTCTTCCTAAGCAATCTAAATATGAGAGGTCTTTCCATAGTGCCTAACGGGGATTCTTTTCTTTTCAGTTTTGCTTTATGAAATGGTAAAGAACAAAGAAGTGCGAACTAATATTCATATTCGTGAAAAAACATTTAATAGTCATGTTTGGGAAAATAATATCAATTTATTTATTAATAAGACTTCTCGGCTCAAGGATAGAAAACTGTTATTTGTAATCTAGTCTTGGTCAAATGTATACATTGTTGAAGGCCTAGATCTTAGTTGATTTTGACTTGGCTGGGATGTAGTTGAGGGCTGGTGGGTATAGTCTTTTGTGGGCTGGTGGGTTTTTGTTTTGCCTATCTTTTCTCTTTCTTTGCTCCTTTGTGGGTCTCTCTTGTATAACCTTTGTATACCATGGAAGCTGGGTTCTTTCTTATTAGATATATTTGTTTTTACTCATCAATATATATATATATATATATATCAATTGTTTATTAGTTCTAAATAAACAAAACGAAAATAAAAAATCAAATACCCATGCCTATTGGTATCTGCTTGGTAGGGAAAAAACAATTATGATACCCTAGGTTTGTTTTCTTTTTTTGATATTCTTTTTGGAGCTATGAAATGGTTAAGTTAGAAAATAGCTTATGTTATCACTTCTTTTAGACCAAGCAATTACGGATAATTTAATTACCGAAGTCAAGTAAGTAGTGGCGACTATAGATATCTTTCTTCTCTTCCATTTTTTTTTGGAGAGAGAGAAAAAAAATTTCTTATGTTTTGTTTTATCTTTTTGTGTAAAAATGCTCTTGTATGGTAAACGGTGAAGCTGGATTTGCATAAGTATGGTAAAAGTATGTGAATTTTCTTAAGTGTATATGGCTATAGAGGAAATGCATAAATTAGTAGGCGGATTTAGTTATTTACCGTAGTGGGCTCATCTGACACTACGATGAAAGCGGTACATTGTTTGTAAATGTTGCGCCCAAAGAGATTTCTAAAATCAACTACTTATCTTGTCAAGATATCCATAGGCCATGATCCAGTTGTGTGCTCTGTCATACGAATAACATCAAAACTAAAATCGCCAGTAAGAGGCCATTTTGATACATTAATATTAACCGACTATCGATTGTTCTTTTTTGTCATCTTTGACATTTTTAAATTAATAGCACACTTGTGTGATTATCCAAATGGATATGGATACACTTTTTTAAAGGAAGCATAGTAAGTGGCATCGAATTTTAGTATTTAAACTCCTTGATGCTCCTCTCCTTGTCTTGTGCCTCGGGCTATCTTATTACGATTATCTTGGTTGGCCTTCCCTATTAATTTTACTATAAGCGATCAGGAATTGAAAGAGTGTTTTCGTTGTATCAAATATAGTAACTATCACATTAGCGGCTTTAAAATTCTTTGAAACTGACTTGTTGATCTCTTTGTCACCTTTCTATAGATTTTAATTCAAAAAATTTCCTTTGTTTAACGAACAAAATCATTCGATACGGATGTTGTCATCCAGTTCAGGAGTCTTGTCAGGATAATAGCTCCGTGAGAAGATTATGCCCATCATGAAGAATCATGCAATGCATTAAGCGACTCAAGTTACGGACAAAGGATGTAGTTCTTCTTGAGAGAATGGTCAAGAGCCCTTGTTGAGCGAGGCTTCAAGGAAAATTCACCAAAAAGCGGAGTTAAAGTGGATCACATATCCATTACAAAAAGAAGAAAGCAAATGGTGAAACAAAGAAAAGGTAAAAAAAGGGCTAGAATGATCAATCCCATGTTCCTAAAATGACATAGGTTGAAATCCCTAGAACAATTCGATGAAACAACCTTTCCAGCACTGCTTTTGCTTCCTATGTATTTTTATGTTTTATTTTTGAAATTGTATTCCATGTGGATATCGATGAATATAGGGCATGATAGCCTGAGAACTTTTGGAGGAAGAAACATTAGATAAGCATAATGAACCTCAAGTAAGAGCTTCAATATGTTGGGTTATTCATCTAGTGCTGGTCCATTAATTCAACACAGTGAAATTTGTAGGTCTCCTCTCGGGTTTGCCTGCGGTGCTCTCACGACCAAAGTCCATACCGATCGAGTAGACGCATATTTTTATCTCGGTCATGGCATACGATTTCTTTGAACTACCTTCTCTAATGGTTGACTAGAGATTACGAGTTCTGCGATTTCGAGGAATCAGCGACAAGCTCTCTCAAATCATCGAGGGCTGTCTTGCCCCTTGTAAATGCATTATAATCAATATTGCATTTTTGTTAGAATGAATTCTAAAAAATTATGGATTTTCTTGGGATGAATTATGAAAATAATGCATTTAGAGCCGTATTGTCGCCTTGTTATTTTCTTTACTTACTACTTGTTTTAAAACCTATGTAAATATCTGACATGCTCTTAGCACGCATTCTTGGCAAGTTGTAGTGACAATATGATTATATCTCCATTTTTAAGCCAAATTTTTTTTGAGTACGTTATTTTAGCGTATCGGTGTGTTATCGTCAAAGAAAAGTGTTGCTTTTTACGCCATTGCACCCCAAAAAGGCTGGCTATGCTTCTTGTGTTCACGATTTCATGGATTTTGGTGGCCATGGGGTGACTCATGACATCATCTACGTATTCACGCTATTAGCCTATCCCGTAAAATATCTTTATAATGGCTATGAGACTATTAGATCAGCGAAAGCATACCATCAACTGAATTATTCAACCTTGCTTTTATCAATTGTGTTACGTATCGGACCTTAAGGGTTGGAGAGTGCATTTTAAAATGATTAGAAACTTGTGCATACATTAGGAGAAAGCATTCAATAATTTGTGATTCTAATATCTTTGGACCTTGTACTTAATTTGTCACCATCCGGTATGGGTAGGTACTTTCTATGGTGAGTGAAGTCAATTTGAATTTATGGTGTTTGGAGGGTGGTACGTGGTTCTAATAATTCAATCAATTTTAGATGTATTTAGTAAAGGGCTTTCATTTTTCCACAGAAGGAGCTTTCATTTTCCATTGAGGAAAATTTGCTTCCACTGAAGCTTTAGTAGGTGATCCACTCTCGTTTAGTCTTATATCTTTGTATGCTAAGCTTTTGGAGTTGAACCCTCAATAATTCCTATTTAGGAAACTTAATCGACTTCCACGCCAATACTGTCTTTTGCCTCCATTCCCTATATGCATTTGCATTATGTTGTTGTATAAATAAATTACATTTAGGAAAGTTGTTGGTTTATCTTCTTTTCTTTTTGTATTTTTTGTTTCATTATTGAGTGTGAAGGTGAATCTATAGATTTGAGCGGGGATATGGGTCTTTATCGGGCGAATGGTAATTATGGATACTCCATCAGGAAATCTTAAATGTTCTTAGATTTAAAAAGGTAATATTCTATATGTTTATGATCTCATGATTCTTTTTATTTCTTGATGATTAGGTCCATTTTAGGTGTTTCTATTCGGATCTATAAGTTTAATCTCTTTATATCTAATGAGAACTATGAAATAATTCATTTAATCATATTAGTAAATGTTGTCCTGGCTGGAAATGGAAACCAGAGCTAGTGATGAACTAGTGTACTTCCCAATTATAAGTTACTGAGATTTGTAATTGGCCTTTATTTCCATTGGTTTATATAAGTGGTATAGTTGCTTCTTTGCATATTTTCTAAACACTAGTACCCTTCATCTAGTTCTTTTAAAAATTTTGTGGTTGATTTTGCAGAAACCATCTATAAAACAACAATAGTTCCTTCCAGGACATTCTGCATTGTAAGTCTATTTTTTAATTTTGACAGTTTTCTCATTCCTAGCCTCAGATTACGATATTGGCACAAATATGTAGCACAAACCCTCATCTAATTTTGTATTCAATTAGAAGCAATTTGGTTGCTGCCATTTAACACATAATTTTCTTCTTCAGGTCAGCTTTGGGCAGTCAGAAGCAAAGGTTTGTCTACCAATTTGCTCTTTTATCTTTTAGAGTTCTCACCTTTAATATCTTAAAGAAATAAGGTAACTATTTTGGGGGGATTCTTTATTTTATCCTACAATCTGTTTCCTCACCAGTTTAGTGTTTTTTTTCATGTTTGAAGCGTCTCTTTTACCTAGTTTCAGCTTGGAAATCTTTTGGGAAAATGTGCATAACGTCTTACGGAAAATAGCATGAATGGTTTATTTTGTTTATTGACTTGTGATTGTATATTTCTCCATCAGGTGGAAGAGTTGTTATGAATGACTTATTAATTTGAAACCACAATCTAATGTTCTGAGGCTGAAACAATGGTTGAAGGTTAGCATTCCCTTTTTTCTTTTTTTTTGAGTATTCGAGTTAAGTGGTGATGGATTATTTGGTATTTTTTTCTTTGTAGAAATGAATTTTCCTCCTTTCCATGCAGTTTCATGTATGCGAGGGGATAATAGAAGAATTTTCCTTTGATTCGGAAGATGAGTGACAAGATGCCTAAATCCGGTACTCGTCAAGCCCAGTGAAAATGAGGTGATGAAAAGCAAACCAATGGAAAAACCAAAGGAAAAGCGAGAAAGCATACGTATGCTCTCCTTTAATTAGTCTTCTTCCATAAAACAAATAAAACTGCCTTCGCATAATATATTCATATATGTGGTTGATGGTTCACGAATTATCTGAAAAAAGGGGCAAAGCTGCGGAGGCGAAGGCACGAAAGAAGTGAAAAGAAAGCTGAGTTCAAAAAGAAACAAAGACAGAAATAAAAAGGTTATTCATGTACCCTTTGTTCTTTTTATGATACATACCATGAATCATTGAGTTATCAACAACCCCTAGTGACTTACTTCCAATTTTTCATAGTCAATAAGAAAACAACGGATATCAGAGTTGTGATTTATTCATCTCTAGTCTCTTTTTCTTCTACTTGGGAGCGGTATTCCATATCGGGTCACTGTTTGTGATTCTGATTTGTTTGCAAAATTCAATAGGCAAGGCTCCCCGAAGCTATTCATCCCAATCATCCATAGATCATGAATCAAAATTCAAAGAGATTTCTGCTTCATAACACACATTCCTTCCTTCTAGATACAATCTAATTCTTAGCAAGCCTGCTACAAAGTAACTTTATCTTGTAAAGAATCAGTTTTCATAGAAGCAAAGCCACAATAAGGAGTAGAAGGATTGACAATGAAAAGGGTAGGACGATGTTTGAAGAGGAAACCATCCCCTTGATCTCTCCGTCGTTCCGTCCTTGAAATAATGGATCTGGAAGTTCATCACTTGGCCTCTTTTTCCTTTTCCTGCATCACATAAACATTCCCAGAAGAAAGAATGTGGATGAAATTGACTAATAATCCATGGCTGATGGTGAAACCTGCGGGAAACGATAGAATGGGAGAAGATGTGTTGCCCATAGGCATTGGGGCAAAAGATGATGGCATACTCGCAAGCCTTGCATGTAAAAGTGCTTATTCGAGTGTAGCATAGCTGTAAGCATAGGAGCAAGCTCTCTTGAAGATCTTTGGAATAGAAGGACGGTTGGCATGTCGTCGGATTCGCAAACTCCCAGCTAAGCGTCTTGGTCGATGAATGCATCACAAGCCTCTTGCATGCGACCTCTTTACTCCTTATCTCATTACTCCCACCACACGAAGCTCCTTTGGAATGACACAGTATGTTTCATTTCGATGAAATTTTTGTTTTATCTTTCTTTTTTTTTTTTTTTTTGTAAAATGCTCTTGTATGAGTAGAAAGGCTCAGCTTCAATTTCATAAGTATGGT